>CABHPP010117275.1:0-55301 GCA_902168425.1 Peromyscus attwateri | reverse complement strand
TGAGGATCCCCGCGTCAGGGCCGGCGGCGGGCCTGGCGGAGCGGCTGGGCTGGGCGTGAGGCGGCGGCCTGCGGGCCTGGGGAGCCCGCCATGGGGGACAGGTGACCGAGACCCCGGGAGGGAGGGCGGGAGGGCGGGCCGGCCGCGCGCGAACCCCGCTGACCATCCCTTTGCCTGTCGCAGGTGGGTCCGCGTGACCGTGCTCCGCGGCTGCGTGGGCTGCAGGACCGTGGCGGTGCCGGCCACCGCGACCGCGCGGGACCTCAAGGAGCGCATCTTCGCCGAGACCGGCTTCCCGGTGGCGGAGCAGCGGCTGTGGCGCGGAGACAGGGAGGTAGGTGGACTCCCGGGCCTGCCCCGGTAGATGGGCGCAGTCGCAGGCGGGCGGCAGGAAACTCGCCGGCTCCTGTCTGTCACGGAAGACTGATGCTCGCATGATTCACTAGGGCTTTGTAAAGAGCTGGAGCAGAACGGCAGGAGCATGTGCCTGCCGGTAGTTGTGGGGTTTTTACTTGTTTGTTTGTTTGTTTTGCATTTACAGTTTCCACACTTGTGAATCTTCATTGCCTCAAACGAACGTTTTTGTTTTGTTTTGTTTTTGGTGGTCGTTGTGAACCGAGTTTTTTTTTTTTTTTTTAATATTCACAGACATCACTATTGATGGGACGGAATCATCACTATATGTTTCAGTTCCTAAATTTAACAAGAATGCTGTTTTAAAAAAACGGCCTATTCTGGAGCCTTTCCCACTCGCTTTGTGGTTTTGGAGCTAAAACCTATGGCTTTGCACGTGCTGGGCAAGTACTCTACACTAATTTCTTTGAATCACAGAAATTTACAGCTGAAAAGGAACTTCAGATGTTATTTAATACCCAAACTGCTGTTTTGAGGAGAAAATCTAAAACTTCTGAAGTGCTAATGAATGTCTTAGTAGATCACAACTTTGGAAAAGAGCAACATTTCCCATGTTCAAATGTCTTAAATGTTGGGACAAATCCTACAGTTTTCTTGAATGGGAAATTTAAATAATTTTTTTTATTGAAAAAAATCTTATTCTTTAATTCTAACACCATTCCTTTCTTATTCGATAAAGAACACCATTTCCAGGACTTAAAGTGTCAAATGAAATTGCAGGAGTAACGAGCGACATGGATGACATTTCTAGTTGGATTTCCATACGGTTCGATTCAGAACTCCCCAGTATGGTTCTTGACTTTTTATATGCCTGGGTCAGTTTTCTGATTTCCAGCACACTTAAACATAGATTTCTGATGAACCTGTTTTTATGTATGTACAGATAGGTTGTTTCTTATCATTTTCCCCAGAGGTGTTTGCTGGTGTGCAGACATTGGCTTGCCCAGCGTTGAAGCAGAACCGTAAAGAAGCACACACTGTTATTGCTTTCCTTATGTGTGTCACCTCCATGCCTTGCCCACCTCTGTGGGTCTACTCTTCCGCGTCTATGTCCACTTTACTCCTGGTCCTACTTTGTCATTGTGTTTCCTCGATGCATATACTCAAATGACTCAGTTGTGGCTCTTGCCATTGGAAGTGTGCCTGTTTGCAGGTGTCTTTGCAAAGCTCAGAGCTCTGGTGATTGCTGGAAGTGGTCACATTGTTTGGGTTGGGTGGTTAGGAGGGTGAATGATATCTGTGTCCATCTGGTTTGAGGTCATGGGTTTCTAGTCTATGGCTGTGAAGGTGAAATTGAAAGATTGGGGCAGGGGCCGTGAAATGGCTCGGTGCTGTGCAAGTCTGACAGCCGAATGTAATCCTGGAAACCCATGTAAAGGTAAAAGGAGAGAACTGTCTCTACAAAGTTGTCCTCTGATTTCCACGCGTGTGCCCCCATCTCCCCCCCTCACACACACACACACACACACACACACACACACTCACACACACACACATACACACACACTCACACACACACACACACACACACACACACACACTATAAATAAGGAAATGAAAGGCTATACAGGACTGTGGCACTTTCACAGGGGTTGCCTAAGACCATCCTGCATATCAGATGTTTACATTACAATTCATAACAGTAGCAAAATTAGTTACAAAGTAGCCACAAAAATAACGTTATGAGGAGCTGTATTAAAGGGCTGCAGCATTAGGAAGGTTGGGAACCACTGACCTAAAGGATGGACAGTGGATGGAGAATAAGGCAAAAGAGCATGTTTGCGAGTCTGGAGTCAGATGAGGACACCAAAGGTTCCTGGCAGGTGACAGAGGCAGCTCATTCTGGAAGAAGTATGGCAGTTGGTTTGCTTTTATGTGTGGTTCAGCCGATGGTGAGACATAGAAGCAGCTAGGAAAATGCACATAACAGAGAAGTGAGTGACCCATCCTGCATGTTGCTGCCATGTGTATGCAACTAGAGCAAAATCCATGTGTTAGTTTCTGCTTTCCCACTTCTAAGCCTAGCCAGTTCTAAGGGTTGTCACTCTGAAGACAGTGAAAGTCAACTCACAGCTGCCGCTCTGAAACTGAACAAGAGGTCCATGTTGGAGGTAGAATTCTAGGGCATGGCTGATGCTTAGCACCTCTCCTTTTCTGTGTTTGGGAAGAGGTGTAAGAATGGACCAACTGAGCTCCTCTGCCCTGTTCTATGACCTCTACTCCCTGCTGTCCTCCAGACACTGTTCTGTGACTTCTATACCTACAGCCTCACTTAACCCTCAGAAGAGGCATTGTGTGTTGGCGTTCTTTCCACAGGTGGAGTTTATCTTTCGGTCCCATGCTGCTCAGAACTTTTTAGATTGACATTACTAAATTCCGAATATTTCGGGGTGAGCAGCAGATGATAATAGATAGTAGATGGTGATTTAGCTTTTAAGCCATCACAAGTGTGTCGTGTCCCTCTCCAGTCCCCCGTTCCCCAAACCCCAGCTTGTGATTCCTGAACATCACCCTATGTCTTTGACACTGGAAAAAAGGAAGAGGTGTTGTGTGATCTGCTGAACAGTTATATTATCATAGTATTTAATAATTTGGATAGAGTTACTGTTTGCTAGTAATGGAAGATGCATGTCTCTGAGGTTTGTAAGGGAGAATGAAGCTGGCCAGACCAAGATTCTGATGATTTTACAACCATTTTAAAAACAGTGAGATGGGCACTTTGAATAGGGGCACATTGCATGTCGGGGAGAAAGGGACATTTCTTTGCTTTGTTGTAGTATCCAGGAGAGAAGGGAGAGGGCCTATACAAGCCCCCAAATCGTGGCACACTCCCTAAGAGCTAGTACTGCTGAGGACATCTCTACTGCCCAGTTGCTCTCTAGGAGAATGACTGTCCTGTGATGGCCACACATTATAGTCTACCAGATTGTCTATTGTTTGACCCTCGGTTTGTCTGGCTGAACTAATGTACTTAACATTTGGTGTCTAGTTTCTTACAATTGATTCTCTTTAAAACTGGAAACTTCTTAGATTTTCTTCCTTTGCTCTGGCATTTTTTCTTTCAGTGCACCTTAGTGATCCTAAACTGGACTAATGACCATTGGTTTATGCATTACTTTCTTTTAGTAATTGATTAGATGGTTAATTCACCAGTGGAGTGATCACCCATGGATGCTGTTATGGATATCCTTGTGGCTCTTCCCTGCCTGTATGCCTGTCTTTCTCCTTCATGTCTGTGTCCATTCTGTTGCCTCTCGGTTGTTGTTGTCTTAATCGTTCTATAGGCGTGTGTATATGCGTATGTTTGTATTTTACATGTATGTGTAACCTAAATATATTACCCAAATAATATTCCATTTACTTTTGTTGGTTATGCCTGTTATAAGTAGCTTATCATTCTTCATGTAATAAACTGGATAGTTTTTTTTTTCTTTTTTTTGGTTTTTCGAGACAAGGTTTCTCCGTAGCTTTGAGCCTTTCCTGGAACTCACTCTGTAGACCAGGCTGGCCTCGAACTCACAGAAATCCGCCTGCCTCTACCTCCCGAGTGCTGGGATTAAAGGCGTGCGCCACCACCGCCCGGCAAACTGGATAGCTTTTTTCACTCAATATTTCATTACTAATATACATCTAAATTATATATAGCTTGGCTGTTTAGTATTCATTAACATGTGATATTTTGCTATACAAATATATCACAGCATTTGGGTTATTTCTAAGGATTTTTTTTTTTTTGCTAGTGGCAGTCAATATTCTCACCTATGTTTCTTTAAGCACCTGTGCAAGACATGCACTAGTTTTCACAGGCTAGTTCCCAGGTTCAGCAGGTATAGGATGTAAGCATGCTTTATAACCAAGGCCATTAGCAGTATACCCAAAGAGAGGAGCAGAAGAAGGATTACATACAGAAAGTAAGGCGATCAAATGGGAGATGGTTATTAAGTCCCAGGAGATGTGGAGCAGCTGCTGCAGGGAGTGGAGAAATACGAGTTAGGGTAGAGAGGCTGGAGATGATGTGCTTGGACCTGGAAGTAACTGCAGAGGAGCTTTGGAGAAAGATGCTCCCCCACCCCCACCCCCGAGTGACTGTAGGTGCTGACACTGTTGGTTGAACTGTGAAAAAAAGATGAGTTGGTGCTAGAGGGAAAGCTAGTGAGCTCACCTTTCTCCAGGTCCAGTTTTCGTACATGGAGACAGTTGGCCCTGTCAGTGAGTGTACCTTAGAAAAGCAGTCCTCCAGGTAAGCTTTGGAGTCATGTTTGTGATCTTTAGAGTGTTGAAGAGGTCAGTGCAGGTAGATCATATAGGTAGATGGAAAAGTGAACCCAGATGGAAAGCAAGCTAATTTGGTTTTGAAGTCTACTCTGTGGATCATAGAATTAATTCATCTTATACCTGCCTTTATGAGAAGCAGGGAGGCAAGCACTGAGGCATTTTTCAGGGAGCTTACAGCTTACTCCCCTCCTATTGGGGGCATCTGTAATAATGCTTTCCAAAGGGAATGCCTAGGAACATGATTCTGTGGGATACCACTGAAAAAAATTAAAAATAAGCTGCTAATTCAGGGGAATGCTGCATAGATTAATCCCAAGAAAATTGCCATACATATTAATATGCCACAGTTTTTGTCCTTTGATCTATTGCAGTTTCCTGGACCTATACTGCACACCAAATACATTCTGATACCATTGATCAAAAAGGTGTTTTTTGCTTATGTTAAGGATCTTATACATACTTGAAACTGTGAATTTGAGATGATTTGGGCTGAGGGTGTAAATCAGTGGAAGAATACTTGCCTAGCTTGTAAAAGAGAAGGAGGGAAGAATTGTATGGTAGAGGACAAATAGGTGTATTTTTATTTATAATTATTTAAAGAAAAATTCTAGCTCTTAAATTTAAATAATGTATTTATTACATAAATATTTTAACGAGCATTTTGTTCTGTCTTTTCAAACATTCCCTTCAGAGCAACTTATTTGTTAGAATGATTAATAAGCGTTACTTAAAATGAAAAACATTTGAGGTAAGGTTTTGAAGTGACAGTATTGGATGCTGTATTGCTTCTTACACATTTTCTGTTCTCTTCTTCAGTTACCTGACTGGATCAAGATTGGAGATCTGACTTCCGAAACCTGTCATGTTTTTGTGAACCTTCAATCAAGAGGCTTGAGTGGGGGAGGTATAATATTGACTTTACCAGAAGCATATGCCATAATTCAGTCCATCGAAAATTTTATTTTAATGCAGACATGGAGAGGAGGATGGTGGCCAAGCGGAGGAGGGTGAAATGAAGAGGTGTTGGTCTAAGAGCATAAATTCCAGCTATGCAAAACAAATGAGATCTGGAGATCCCAGTTATGATGACTAGTGCTCATACTGTACTATGTAAAGCCTGCTAAGAAGAGTGGAACATGGTGGTGGATGCTTGTAATCTCAGTACATAGGGAGCTGAGGCAGGAGGATCTTTTTGAGTGTGAGGCCAGCCTAGACTGCCTAGCAAGACTCTGAGTTAAATATATAAGCAAACAAACAAATAAATAAAATTGCTAATAAGGAAGATCTTCAATGCTTTTCCACAAAAGGAATAAAGTCAAAATGAAAGGGAGTTGGGAGAAACTTTTGGAGCTGATTGATAAGGTGTGGTAGTGATAATGGTGTTTGATAGTTTCTTGGGTGTATACTGACCTTCAAGTTCATGCATTCAGTAACTGTAGCTTTTGGTATGTACTTCTGTAGTGGACTTTCCTTTGGGCTGCCAACTCACAAATAACAACACAGGGACTTATTATTGATTATGAAAGCTCTGCCCAAAGCTTAGGCTTGTTCCTAACTAACTCTTATAACTTAAATTAACCCATATATATTAATCTATGTTCTATCTCTCTTCCATCTTGTACCTTCTGTTTCAGTGTGCGTGTGAACCTCCTGTGTGCCTTGAATATCTTCTTCTTTTTTCTCCCCAGAAATCCAACCCGTACCTCCTGCCTAGCTATTGGCTGTTCAGCTTTTTATTACACCAATCACAGTAAAAATACATCTTCACACAGTGTACAAATATCCTACAACATTTCCCCCTTTCTATCTAAGTAAAAAGGAAAGGTTTTAACTCTAACATAGTAAAACTATATATAGTAAGGACAATTATCAGGTAAGAATTACATTCACAATATTCAGTCCCTTTATATTTGGCATATTTGGATAAAATATTATTTATCCTATCTTGATGAATTTAAAATTTTATACCTAAACCATTTTTTTATTAAAACTTGTATTACCATCCTAAAACTATCTTTTTAGACTCAAAACATCTTCTTAGATAAACAGCTTAAGGTTATGCTTTTTAACCTTATAAACTTTATATCTCTTATGTAAGTTTCTTTTCTGAATTTGATAACAAGGAAAACTGTAAAACTATAACTATTACATCTTCAATTCCATCAGAGACCTGAGAGGGAAATAATATTATCTTGAGTAAACAGGAAAGGCAGATCAAGCAACTTCCAAAACTATAGAAATGACAGAGACATCTGGCTGCCTGGACAGTCACCCAAGTTTCCTCTGTAATGTTGGGGCATCCGTCTTCAGCCTGCAGGCCTAAAATATTTGACAGACTTTTGTGTGAAGCAAAAATTTTGAAGGACTGTCCTACCATGTCTTGGCAAAGTTCGACAGTCACTTTTTTGTGTGTCTTGCTTGTCTGATTTGGAAGCATACTGTCAGCAGCTGAGGCAAGGGCAGTTTCTTGCCCAGTGGCTAACTTTGCCACAGTAAAAGCAAAATCCATATGGAGGTTCTTCAATGCCCAGTATCCTTTTTTGAAGTAGAATGATACTTCCAGGAGCAGATATGCCTCACTGTCATGAAAAGCCTTATGTTATTAAAACATCTTAAATGCCATATTCTATAGGTCTCTGAAGTGTTTGAACACCATCTATCTAAAATATTTCTCTGTATGACCTTGAAAACATACCTAATATGACCTCAAGTTTGATTGTTATAGATGACTAACTTGTGTTTCTTATGTTAATGGTTTATAATAATAACTTTAAAGAAATAGAACTTTACTTTTTTAAATGAGCTGCATAGTTAACAATACTTTAAACAAGAATAGAAACATATATACAGTATAACAAAAATAACCTTAAATTTGTAGCAATTTATAATTGATATTATATATCAATTGTATATAATCAATATAAATGATATTATAATATCAAAAAATATCTTAAACAAGAGTAGAAACACATATAGCATATGTTCTAACAAAAATAATCTTATATTTTGTATCACTATACAAAAATCCATACCAGTGTAAAATATTTGAGAGAGTAGTTGATTTTTAGTCTAAAAGTGGATTCAATAATTTACCCTTTTCTCCTATCATTCCCTTATATCCCTTTTTTTTCAGAAAGAGATCCTGGAATCTAACCTCCCTTACCATGATCAGTAACAATTTGCAACCAACCTTTCTAAATGATGACAAACATCTATAACCCACCAAATGACCAAAAACTACCCAACCCACCTCTTGGGAATGTGGGTGTCATATTTTTAAAATTACTTCCTGTTGTCTGGGGGCAACGGCATCTTCAGGGGACCCTGAGAAAATTGGGATAATGGTCAAGTCCTGGGAGAGCTGTATTATTTTTTTGTTTAGTCTCTGTGATGGGAAAATGTAGAGCTTATCTGAAGTCTTGGCTGGATAATCTGTGAGACTGGACCATCTCAACTAGCAGCTTTGAAGTTGTTCTGGGTGCAGAATTTTGAGGAAACTGTAAGAGAAACATTCTGAGAGACTGGATTACCTGGGCTACTTGTCTTTATTGGTGTCTGGTCCTTTTTTTTTTCTGAAAACACATAAACTTTTAATGGTGACATAGATATCTGTATTAACACAAGTATGGAATGTGTAGTGTGCACAAGTCAGTTAAAGATTTTTTTTTTGTTTTATGTTTGAGCAGGTAAAAGGCATGTTAACTTTATAAGTTTGTTTCGACTGTATAACCAAACCTCTATCCATGCCATATGAAAGGATGGCATGTATAATAAGCCTTGAGGACTCTGTAGCCAACAAGATTTTTCATGTCTCATCCAGTTTCAGAGCTGTTCCCATAGTAGAGAGGTCAGTATATATGTCATATGTCCTGTAGTCTTTTTTTGCTTTTTTTCCTCATGTCTGTAGCCAACATCCTCAGGAGGTCTCTCCTGATCAGATCTAATCTCTATTAACTTTGAAGCGAGCCATAACTTTTTGTTTTCTGTGGAAAAAGAGGCATAACCTCTCCCTCAAAGCAGCATATTTTTTAAATTCCATTCTGAAGTGAAGACATTCTTAAAATATATAGGTTGGTTTATTTTAGCAGTTTCTTTAATCCAATGTCTCTCAGCAGCTATTGTTTTTTGTACATTAGCATTTAAAAAATTCAAAGTCAACAAAATACCATACAGGATCCAGACACCTTGCATGGATTTTTTTATATTACTTTATTTTTTTCTTTAGAGACGTTATTATTTTTAAACTATTTTTTATGACTGTACCCATTTTTCTTTTTTTAGCATTTAAGCACCTTTTTAAACATACTGTACTTTTTTTTAGAGGTTTTCTGTTGCCCCGGCCAGTGGGGTCTTCAACGGGGATCTAAAGAGAGGGTGGGCGAATGAGAGGGACAAGAGACACAAAGAATGAGGGCAAGACAGGACGTCTGATCAAGCTCCAAAATTTTATTTTTCTCACAAGGCATATATAGGGAGGCAAAGGAGGTTGCAAGCAGGAAGGGACTTAATTATGGGGGTTGCAAGCAGGAAGGGACTTAGTAATGGGGGTTGCAATCAGGAAGGGACTTAATTATGGGCTGTTGGGCCAGCAGGGAATGTTGCTCTGAGGGTTATCTATCTACTCTTGTCTAACTGCCTAATTGCCTAACTCTGAAGCTCATTCACCTGATATCTGAGAAGAGGTTCTGGTATTTGTGAGAAGAGGTTCTGGTGCTATGGAGACTTAAGCAAGGCCTAGATCTAAGAAAAAAGGAGAGAAATCTAAATATGGCAGAATGTGTGTCAAGGGTCGCTTAGGCTTATGGCTCCCATCATTCTGTGTCTGGACCTGGCTTTACTTAGCACCTGCAGCATTCTCTAACCGAGTGAGATAAATTTTAAACTGCCATGTCAGCCACTGCACATCTCAGCTTAGCACATGACATTAATGAAAAATTCAATACTTCACCTCATATGACAATTTATAGTAAAAACACAGGCACACTAAAAATTTTGTATAGAATTACCCTAAGGCTGTGGGCATAAGGTATGTATTAAAAATACATGGATTTCGTTTTGGGTCTTGGGTCCCATCCTTAAGATATCTCACTAAGTAGTGCAAATATTATAAAGTCTGAAGTATAGAATACTCTGTGTCCAGCCTATGGTGATGGTTTCTTTGTGTAAGTACTTTTCATTATTACTTTTTATTTTTATGCAGATTTTAAAAATTGCTTGTTCTTAAGCAATTTTTTTCCTCCGTCTTTCTCTTTACACCTTCCTCCTACCTATCTGAAGGTGGCCTGGTTAGTTGGTATAGAACAATGTGGACAGCTTTCCTCTTCTTCTTCCTCTTCCTCTTCTTCTCCTCCTCCTCCTCCTCCTCCTCTTCTTTTTCTTCTTCTCTTCCTTCTCCTCCTCCTCCTCCTTCTCCTTTTCTTCTTTCTTCTGTCTTTTGTTTTGTTTTGTTTTTTTAAGACAGGGTTTATCTTTATAACAGCTCTGACTTTCCTAGATTTCACTCTGTAGATCAGGCTGGACTCGAACTCGTAGAGATCCACCTGCCTCTGCCTCCCAAGTATTGGTATTAAAAGTGTGCACCTCCACCACCCAGCGGATTACCAGTTGAGTTTGAGAGTAATGAGAATGTGGCAGTAAGTGTCATTACTTCTGGCTTGTTTTTCAGCAGGGGAGCAATAAACAGCTATTGGCGGCACCTTTATCCCTCTGTCCTGTTGCTTGCTTGCTGTTGAGTTAACCTTTTGTGATAGAATATCTTGGAAAAATCCTTTGGAACCTAATGTGTCATTTAGTTAAAAATCTTGAGATTTGACAACACTTAATCGGCTTTATTTTCTATTGAGTTGCTTAACCCAGTAGATTTTGGTCCTAGGATTCTGTAGTACCATACATGAAATCATGTGACAGAACCAAATCACAAACAGGTGCTAAGTCAGGAGATCTTGTTTTTCTAAACCTTTTAAAATATATTCTGCATTTTAGGTCGATTTGGTCAAACAACTCCTCCACTTGTTGATTTTCTCAAGGATATTTTAAGAAGATATCCAGAAGGAGGACAGATCCTTAAGGTAGGTTATCTGTGGTTTATTTTCAGGACAAATAACTTAGTGTTTACATTTGATCTGGATTTGATCACTTTGCCTCCACGGCCACAGTGCATAGCTGAATAGAGTAGATTTGAGAAGACAGTTGGCATGAAGGGAGGAAGGTTGGGGTAGAGGACTACACTAAGCTGCTGTATGCTCTCTCTAGACACAGTGTCCTCTAGGAATGCTTCTGTAGAGCACTGAGCCCTGCTGTCCTGCACCGGCCATCAACCAACCAAGCAACCAGTACTTCAGCAGCCTAACACAAGTCCATGTTAGAGGGTTAGATTTAGAAATTTGTTTTTATGAGAGAGTCTACTTTAATAGGACAGTTACTTGTTTATTTATATTTTACACACTCAAATATATTTTTCCACAAGATGGAGTGGAACACTCTGTAGTCCAGGCTGACCTCAAACTCATTTTTTTGATTGTCTATGCCCATTTTTTTCCTTTTTTAGCATCGAAGCACATTTTAAACATACTGTACCTTTTTTAGAGGTTTTCTGTGTCTGGACCTGGCTTTACTAAGCACCTGCAGCATTCTCTGACCGTGTGAGATAAATCTTAAACTACCATGTCAGTTTAAGACTTCTGCATCAGTCTTAGTGCTAGAGTTATGGACTAGCTTGTGATATGTTCTTTAAGTTTGAATATACTCATTAATAAAACAAAAATTAAATATCCACAAAAAAAGCAATGAAAGAAGATTTTGTGAAAATTAGGTTTGGTGTTTAATAAGACACCTCCTTAATGTACGTAGATGAATTATTATGCATCTTCCTTGTTATTCTCTTCAGTGTCTTAGCCCTTATTTCTCTTCCAGCTTAGCAAAGTTTTAAAGTCTGTTAGTCCGTGTAGTCATGCTCAGATAGGCACAGAATAAAGGTTGTGCTATCATCAGGGACACTGGAGCAGCTTCAGTGTGACTTCCAGGATGGTTCATAGAAGGCTAATTTGAAACCTGTTTTTTATATTGATTGCTAGAGAAATGAAGGGTATGATTGTGGAGTTGTCATGTGGCTGAGGAGGACTGAATGGCCCATATGAATTCAGAGTAAGGATTCAGTTGTGGTTACAGGAGTTGGGTCAGAAGTGAGTGAGTAGGACCCTTGCTGGGAATGAGTCTGAGCTTCCAGGAACGTGCGTGGCAGGTAGCCTGTGGTTGGCCTCCTTGGCTCTTTTTGTGATGTTTGTATTGTAGCCAGTTCAATAGCATATCTATTCCATGGATATTTCAGTGCTGGACTCTGTAGGGATTCTTCAGAATTGCCTGCAGTTCAACCTCCACCTTCTATGGTATTTGCTAAGGCAGGATTTTAGGATCCCAGAATCCATTTGGAAGTAATTCCCTAAGGGTTACAGCCTTAGGGGAGCTCTTTTATATCTTCACTTATTGTACAACCTACAGTTGGTAGTTGGGGCCTGGAACTTACTGTTTTACGTTTAGTTTTTTAATTTTCTTAATTCCTACTTCCTGTAATGCATATACATCATGAAGACAAATTCTAATCTCTGAAGTGTTCTTATTTTTTTGTAAGTTGACATATTATTTTGCCAACCATTTAGTCCTTACTGTCCACAGCTTGCTCATTTTTAAAAACTCTCTTGGACTGAACAGAGAAGGAATGAGGCCTAAGCCATTGAAAAAACCTATGAGAAATGGGCAGCGGTGTAAATAGGAGCCATAGCTGCTAATGGATATGTGGGTAGTTAGAGGATGTTCAGGTATTGGTGAAAATATTAAGGCCACTTCACGTAGTTAAAAGGGAGGTTTATTTTGTGGGGTAACTTACAAGTGAATGGATAGTTTACAGAGTCTGGGAAAGGCATAACGTAGTCCGGCGGTATTCTCTGGAGAACTCTGCTCTGTCTACCTCCAGCGTCCAGGGTCCAGGAACCAAGAGAGCTGGCACATCCAGATCTCAGGTCTTCAAGGTCCTCTCTTGGCCCCCTCCTTATAGGTGTGACAATTAGCGAAGCCTCAGTGGGGGTTGGAACTTCCAGATCAAGGCTTGAATGGCTACCCACTACATTCAGGTGTTCATATTCAGGGTTAGATGTATGACTGCTGGTCTAAACATTCCGCCCCCCCCCCCCATTTTTTGTTTTGAGGTTCATACCCAGGGTATTCCATGTGCTAGACAAGCACTGTACCCCTGAGCTACACCGAAGCACTCACCAGGCCTTTGGCTGTACTTGATGAACCTGGTCAACCCAATCCCAGCTTAGCTTTTTTAAGTCTGTCTTCTTCCCCAAGTTGTTTCACACTTGTACTCTTCTAGAGGCTGTCCTGTTGGCATTGCTTTAGTATCAGCTTAAGTGCTCTTCAATTTAGTGATTCCAAGGTTCCAGGGAGATGCAAAGGTTCCTTTCCCCAAAGTCAGATGTTGACGAGTTTGATAATACAGGGTGATTTGTGTATGTGTTTTTTAACTACCCATGTAGTTATTTAAAGCAGTAGCCCTCAGTTTGCTTTGTTTTTTAAGTAGGAACCTATTCAAGAATTTATCACCTGATGATTTCCCCTACTGTATTCAGGCTGTGAGAAATAAGCTGGGGCTGGCTCTCTGGAGTTCCATTCCACTTTTGCTGATTGTGGCTGCATCTCTAGGACTTGAATCTTATTTCAGCTGTAGCTCCCTTCTAGTTGACCAGAATGTTCTGTTAGGTATTTAGAGGTATTTGGGGTGGTTAGGACTGAAATACTTACATTTTCCTTTCTATATCACAAGTGTCTGGGCACCCACCAACTCACCCACAATCCAACAAATGATCAGTATTACTCCCTTTATGAATAGTTTTCATCACTAAGATGCTTTCTGTCTCAGGCATGTCAGGCTGTCAAGAATATTGCCTATTAGGGTACATGTAGACTAATACCATTGAGTATCCTTTATTCTAAGAGCATTTAAGTTTGGTAAACAAATGAGAACTAATAGTCTATTTTTGGAAGCTGTCCAAGCATAAGATATCTCAGAATAATCTGTATAGATTTTGAACTAGAATACTTTCCTTAGAACAAAGGCTTTGCATAGATTTGTCCGTACTTCCAGGATTTGTACTTAGAGGCTAAATGATAGTAGCAACTTCAGAGCTGACTTGCAGGTGTGAATTGCCAGGACACACTTCCCAACTCCTGTGTATGCAGGAACTACTTCCAATAGGAATCTTACAGAGCTTAACTTTCCCCATGGAGATAGTGAGGTTTCTCCACTTTAACATACTTACAGTTTAGATATTGTAGGTAAATACAAAGTTGGACAGTAGATTACTGTATTAATGTCATTTTTTTGGTGTATTTCATGGTTAGGAATTAATTCAGAATGCAGAAGATGCTGGGGCCACAGAGGTTAAATTTTTATATGATGAAACACAATATGGAACGGAGACTCTTTGGTCAAAGGATATGGCACAATATCAGGGTAAGAATAATTTGGATTATTTTTTGTACTAATGGTGATTTTTTTAATGATTTACAATACTTTATTTGATGAACAGTGTAATTATCCTTTATACTTCTTAGCATGTTTAATTCAGGTGGTTTATTTTTTTTTCTGCTTTTGGTGGAAGATGTTTCTGCCAGTTGGTGTCTTTAGAGAATAAACAAACAAACAAACAAATAAAGTGGCTAGCAGTGCACTCACATTCCATTCCTCTCAGTCAGCGTGTACTTCATATTATGATTAAGATAAAGGACACTGCTTCTAAATAAATACCGTTTCTTCGGCATTTGGAAAGAAGCTGTGCTATGTATGTTGCTTTCTACTTCAGGGCTGCCCTTCTGCTGTGGGTCGGGACACAGACTTAATAGGTGGAGGAAAGAAGGGGATGAGAGGGAAAGTAATAAGAGAACATCACCCATAGACTTGCTAGCTTGCTTGCACCCTGACATGTAGAAAAGTATGTACATAACTTACTCAGCTCAGCTCTGAAATTGATGGATGATTGTGAATACTTAATGCATTAAGAAGTCTTAACTCATTTTCTTAGAGAAGTTTAAGTCAGTATGATGTTTTGTTGAGTTAATCATCATTGTTGTTAATTGAATATTTAGCATTTATTGTAATGGCTACAGTCATTCTGACATCAGATTTCAGCCTTGACTGTGGTACTTTCTTTTCATCTGTAAAAGGAGTTGTGTATGATGTAATAACAGGAGGCTTGCACCCTGGTTCTGAGTCCTGCCACCTTGCTGACTAGTGCAGTCCTCTAGAGACTTGTCATTCAGTGGCGAGAGGATTAACTTGGAGTTTCTTGGTTCTAATTTTATTATTTAATGTAGCCTCCTAGATTGGTGTTCAATTTGCATTCAGGGGACTGCAGGCCAAGTCCTGGTTCTACACAGCCCTCTCCATTACACAGTCCACAGGCAGTGGCACACTGGGCATGATCTCCATATCCACCCTGCCCACAAACTAGTGACAGAAAGGGCAGTTTTTCTTGTAGTTATTCTGAGAGAGAACAGGGTTCTAGATGTGGTGGTGGTTATGCGTATACCAGGGGCATTCTATTTTCACTGTCCTGGGGTACTGTGCCAGTGAGAATCTAGAGATCCTAGAGGCATTTTGCTTCAAAATTCTACCACATGTCTTAAGTTTTTTTGCTTCCCATCTTAATTAAAAAATATTCAAATAGCTGGGTGTAATGATGCACACTTTTAGTCCCAACACTCAAGAGGTAGAAGCAGGTGGGTTTCTGTGAGTTCAAGGCCAGCCTGATCTGTATAGTGAGTTCCAGGTCAGTCAGAGCTTAGAGCTTCACTTACTATTTCTACATCCCACCACCACAACCACCACCAAAAGATTTAAACAGTCACACACCTTCCTTCCATGGCTCAGGGGTCATCTCAGAAGAGTAGGTGGAGTTGGGGACCCTGTAAGTGTCGTGGCTGGGAGGGAAACGATCCACCCAAGGTGGAGAATGAAACTCGAGCCAGCACCCCCTTCCTAAGCAATGGGTCAGAACTTCCAGAGTCTGACTTTAGGCTTTATTTCTCTTAAACAGTAAAACTTTGGGAAAAAAGTTTCCATGTGACAATGGTCACAACAAAGCTTTAGATAGAGCTACATAGAACTCCTAGCAAAGTAGCAAAGCACCTGTGACCTGTAGAATAAGAAAGGTCTGTTGACTGATAGAGCTCAGGCCAAGGGCCTAAGGAGGAAGCATTTGTAATAAGCATAAGGATAGACTCTGTTGGTGGAGGACGCAGAGTACATGGAACCTCGTTCTTAAGGATGGGTTCTACTCACTGAGAGACTAAGCTCAGGGTAAGGGCCTGAACAGTGCTCAGGATCTGGGGCACTCAGGAAGACTGGCTCCATAGAACAACATCCAGTCCAGCTTTCCAAGTGACCAGGCGTCAGTCATCATCTTCCTTTGAAGAAAATGGCCCATTTGTTCTAACAAGTCTGGTTCCTCCAGTGCTTTTCTAAAGCCGCGCCTCCTATGGAGGTAGGAAGATTGTAAGAACCAGAGACAGTAAAACAGTGTTTTTGGATACAACAGGCATTCATATATGAACTGAAAGCAGCCATGACTGCATGCGCAAGCTCAAGCCTTATGGTGTTCAAGGATAGAGGGGGTGCAGTGGTCAGGAAGTCCCACCCCTAGCTGAGGAGCTCTTATCTTTCCTGTTGATTCTGGGAGGGAGTACTGGTAACTGAGAACTTCTTAATTCCCTTCTATAGATCTTAAAGTTATATAGTTCTTTCTAGATTCTGGCAAGAAGGTCATCCTGGGCCTGTTCTGTGATCTTTCCTTTTATATCTGGTATTTTAGTGAAGAGGGAGCAGGCAGATCCATACAGTATTTAACATATGCCATTTTAAATGAGCTGTGGTTAGCTGTTAGATAATAACAAGTCACATTGCTGTTTTTGCATATACATATGATATAACATAAATATTGATATTATATTGAAGACTTATTGTATCATAATAGAAATAGCTAATAATTTAAGAGCTCCTCTCTATGGTGTGTGCTATGGTGAGCCTTTATTAATGCCACAGTGGATCCTTAGCACTCCTCTGTGGGGAGATAAAGCTCTTATCTCAGTATAGATGAAGACGCTGAGCCTGTGGCTGTAATTGGTAACAGTGAATCTGGTGACACCAGACTCCCTTGACTCCTGAGTACTTTTTCACAGATGTTTGCTTGTCCTTTTCAGAATAGCATTTTCAGCCTTGACCAATTTCATGTTCTGACTTTGACTGCTATAAAGATAGCAGTTGCACTAATTAAGAAAAAAAAAAAAAAAGGCCAGGCCAACATCCCATATTTAAAGAAGCATAAGGAGATGTTCTTTGGGTACTGGGAATCTCCATATAGTTCATTAGCATGGAGGTTTCACAGGTCCAAGGGTACGTATATAGAGTCTGTGCTTAATTGTGTCTGTGTTATTCCTAAGCAACTTTTCAAAGGAAAACATTGATCATATTTAAAGAATAATGAGTTGATATAGTTGCCTCTATTTAGAGAATGTTAGGATTTCTGAAAATGGGGCTTGAAAGAGAGTGCCGAAGTATTTACTCAGAATTGTAATACAATATATTGTTAAATAAACCACTTTGGAGATAGCATTATAATTCCAAATAATTTATTTAAATATTTACCACATTCATGACTCCTTAAATTACACTATCAGTGCCATGAATAGAAATCAAGTAAAGCAAAATAAAAAACATACAACCCAAATATTTACAAGATGATTATTAACATTAGTAAGGGATTAATTTCTACTTTATGAAAAATACAGTGACAAAATCTCTTTTGGTTGTAGGTTTCCTTAGTACATTGTTCTATACGTCTTAGAACATGATCTATGCTTGCCATGCTTTCAATTTTAAATGGATGAATTTATTCAGTGTATATAAAAAAGTAAAAGAATAAATGACAATAGATAGATAGATAGATAGATAGATAGATAGATAGATAGATAGATTGATAGATTGATAGATAGACAGACAGACAGACAGACAGCAAAACACCAGGTCGCTTACTGAAAACATCCAGCAGAAATCCACTGAGGAAGCTTCTTTAGGACAGCCAGCTGGATTTCCCAACAGAGAGTCCCAGGCAGAGCAGAGTCTTCCCTCAGGATGGGTGCCCAAGTAAAAGAACAAATAGCAACTGCTGGAGCTGACATCATCAAACTGGACACAACATCCAACAAAAAATGACTAGGGAAGTTGAGACAGTCAGACTGGAATTCCCCACTGAACGTTCTCTCCATGGATGAGCTTTTCACAGTGGAACTGGCTTCTCTTTCCCACTTCAAACCTTTTTTATATAAGGGATAAACAGTAGTAGCATTGGTTAGAAACATTTGCCTTCTAGCTCTTCTCCAGGACACAGCATTTTTACTCTGTTTTGCTGTTCTTATCCCACCCTGTCAGAGAGTTAGGGGGCCTCAGACCATCCTCACAAGAGGCCCTGACACAAGCATTGTTGGGTCTAAAATGGAAGGGGGCAGCACTGATCCCAGAGCCAGCTTCTTGGGGAGCTCAAACAGCACATAACAGTTCTCATTCTGATGTACCCTGCACACATTGTCAAGAAATTCCCTCTACAAAGAATAATTTAAATATTCTATTTAGAAGAGTTTAAACAGAGTGTGGTACCCTGTGATAATATCCTTGTTTGATCTGTATTTTTTGGTATTTAAGTTCTGTAATTCTCTTAATTTCTTCTTTCAGGATTTTTGACAAACAATGTATTTCTCTGGTTGTTAGCTTTTACCAAGTTTGTTTTTATTTTTATTGTGAAAACAATTGGAATATAATGCAAAATTTAGTCACTGTACTCACTTGTCTCTATTTTCTCATCAAATAAGTTTTGGTTGTTATTTATTTTGTTGTGTTTTTTTGTTTTGTTTTTTGTTTTGGTATGGATGAAGCTCTTAAAACAGAGCTGACCATACTTCTTGCTGAGTATCTGCCTGTGCATTTCAATACCCAGGGTCAGCTCTCTATGTGTACAACAATGCGGTTTTCACCCCAGAGGATTGGCATGGCATTCAAGAAATAGCAAGAAGCAGGAAAAAAGATGATCCTTTGAAGGTTGGAAGATTTGGAATTGGGTTTAATTCTGTCTACCATATAACAGGTGCAGTATTGGCTGTGGGCAAGTGGGGGGTAAACTCAGTTAAACTATAGATCAATTTGAGTAAATCTACTGTATTACATGAATATACTACATATTAAAATGATATTGTTATATACTAAAATGTAGATGCTGCACATAAATCTTTTTTATTTTTTATTTTTTTTTATTCCCCAGCCCCCTACACAGATCTTAATGTTGTATTTATGTATTCACCTTTTGGGAGTTCACCTTCAGAGCTCCAAGTGATGGTTTATAAATGTTGAAGCACAGTTGAGGATTGCACAAGTGTAGACTGTTATGCAGGAATTTAGAGCAGTCAATTGTCCTGTGTGTGCACCTCAGTGTTATTTTGTCCCCTAGTTGTCAGTGAGCACATTGATGTAGACCATTTGCTGGAAGGCTCTTTTGCAATCTGAAGATTTGAGAAAACCATAGGTCATGCTTTTACACTATCAAGAGTCTCTCTGATCTGATTTCAGTATGGGTATGTGGCATCGTGTAAAGGGACTAGCGACAAACAGATCCTAGATTGTACTGTTGATGGATTTAATGGATATAACATACATTTGCTACTTAAGATACATAAGAATTTAGGAGTTGGTGATAGTCACAATTGAACTTGCATTTGACAACCACAGATATTAAAGAGGTGACAGACTTTACTGGAATTACATTGAGCATGAAGATTAGGGGCTAAAGTCTGCATGGGAGACAAAACACATCAGAATTACCCATAGGAAGTCCTTTAAGTAGTATCATGGATCAAAGTTTCTTTCGAATAATAAATCTGACACTTCTAGTTCTGCCAGTGTTGAAATATCACTGTCTTTAGTTAAGGAACAGAAGAAGCAGTTGACATCAGTCTAGAGGCCATGCGATAGGGTGTGGATTTTAAGAACTGTAGCTGTATACCTTGTGAGTCCTTCCCCAGGAAAGTTCATTTCTCACTCACTCTGGGGTCTGTGCTTGCTGAGCTATGTGGCAGTGGAGCACTGAGTATAAATATTTAAGTAGTGTTTATACCTTCTACTGGATGAGTATTTAAAGATACAGCACAGATTTTCACAGAAATCATCGAAGTTTCTCTAACTGGCTCTTACTAGATTGGCTCAAACCAGAAACCATTATGCCTCACTTTCAAAGTATTAAGTCACTTGTTTTTGAAGAATTTTATGTGTCATACTATTTCTTATGTAATATTTTGATGGTAGTTATCATTTTATTATGGTATAATATAATTGTTCATTGGATTTCTGAGTTGGTTATGCCTTGGTTTTCATTTTTACAGATGTTCCTTGTATCTTTAGTGGTGACCAGATAGGAATGCTAGATCCTCATCAAACACTTTTTGGCCCCCATGAATCAGGCCAATGTTGGAATCTCAAAGAGGACAGCAAAGAAATGAATGAGCTTCCAGATCAATTTGCACCCTTCATTGGCGTTTTTGGAAGCACCAAGGAAACATTTACAAATGGCAGCTTTCCAGGGACACTCTTCCGTTTCCCTCTTCGCTTACAGCCTTCTCAGCTTAGCAGCAATCTCTACACTAAGCAGAAGGTTCTGGAGTTGTTTGACTCTTTCAGGGCAGATGCAGACACAGTGCTGCTCTTCCTGAAGAGTGTGCAGGCTGTATCTTTACATGTCCGAGAGGCTGATGGGACAGAAAAACTGGTATTTAGAGTGACTGCTAGTGAGAATAAGGCCCTGAAACACGAACGGCCAAATTCGATCAAGATTCTGGGAACGGCCATAAGCAACTATTGTAAAAAGATCCCGAGCAACAGTGTCACCTGTGTAACATATCATATAAATATAGTTCTAGAGGATGAGAGTACAAAGGATGCCCAGAAGACGTCTTGGTTGGTGTGTAACAGTGTGGGTGGGCGAGGCATGAGTAGTAAACTGGATTCTTTGGCTGATGAATTGAAATTTGTGCCAATCATTGGACTAGCGATGTCTTTATCAGGCAGGGATAATGAAGAAAATGGAGCAATATCTGATTTCTCAGGAAAAGCATTTTGTTTTCTTCCTTTGCCTCCTGGTGAGGAAAGCAGAACAGGGCTTCCAGTCCATATCAGTGGCTTCTTTGGACTGACTGACAACCGCAGGAGCATAAAATGGAGAGAGCTGGACCAGTGGAGAGACCCCGCAGCCTTGTGGAATGAATTCCTTATTGTGAATGTTGTTCCCAAAGCTTATGCTACTCTGGTCCTAGATGCAATAAAACGCCTGGAGACAGAGAAGAGTTCTGATTTCCCCTTGTCGGTTGATGCCATCTACAAACTTTGGCCTGAGGCCAGCAAAGTCAAGGCACACTGGCAGCCGGTGTTGGGGCCTCTGTTTAGTGAACTGTTGCAGCATGCTGTGATTTACTCAATTAGTGGTGAGTGGGTCAAGCTGGAGCAGGTGTACTTCTCAGAACTTGATGAAAGTTTAGAATATACACAGTCTGTGCTCAACTACCTCCAGAGCTCAGGGAAGCAGATTGCCAAGGTACCAGGGAACCTGGCTGCTGCTCTTCAGCTCAGTGCAGCCTCTGCTACCTCCAGTGCGACTCCTGTGAGGAAGGTGACACCTGCGTGGGTGCGGCAGGTCCTGAGGAAGTGTGCACACCTGGGCAGTGCTGAAGAGAAACTTCATCTTCTAGAATTCGTGCTTTCTGATCAAGCCTACAGCGAGCTGCTTGGGCTCGAGCTGCTGCCTTTACAAAGTGGGGCTTTTGTCCCCTTCTCCTCGTCTGTCTCTGATCAAGATGTTGTTTACATCACCTCAGAAGAGTTCCCAAGGTAGATACAGTGTGGTTCAGACACTGGTTGATCGAGGGAGTGGGGGGTTGTCCCATCCACAGAGTCCTTGACGGCCAGGTCTGTCAGGTATCTGTGGATTGTGTGGTTAGGAGGGCTTTTCATGAGATGTTAAAAGATAAATGTTATATTATAAAAGGAAAAGGCATTCTGGCATTTGACAATTAAAAGATTACATAAAAGCTGGGTGTATTGCCTTGTGTCTATAGTCCCAGCTGTTTGGGAGCCTGAGGAGGACCACTTGAACCTGGGAGTCCCAAGACAACATGGTAATAGCCTGTCTAAAAAACCAATTATTCTAGTAGCTATTTCTCAGTCACAAAACTGAAAACAATTACTCTATGTTACTAGTAGAGGTAAGATGAGTTAGTAGAATTATTGTGATGAAATTTTAATTAAAATAATATATGAAATAACTGTTTCTTTGTATTTTTTAGACAGGGTGTGGTTGTGTAGCCCAGACTAGCCTGGAAAGCAGTTTTCTTGCTTCAGCCTCCCAAATGCTGGGGTTTCAGATGTACATCATCTTACTTGGCTTTAGCAACTAAGTTTTTATAGCTGAGGCTATATATTGACATTTTATGGAATAAAATTTATTTTATTGTTAGGTATTTAGACTGTTTTTAAATTGACATGGTGTATGATACCCTCATATTTTAAAGCAAAGCCTAGATAATGTTGTAGTTTGATGTGTACACTGTAATTCATGTAAAATGAAATAGCATGTTTTACTGACTTGAAATTATATGGTGGACTTTTTTAACCTTAGGATTGTTAGAATTGTAACTGCTGTGCACCTCTCACGTTCTAGGTCCCTTTTCCCAGGTCTTGAAGCAAGACTTATTTTGGAGAACTTGAAGCCTCACCTTCTAGCTGCTTTAAAAGAAGCTGCCCAGACCCGAGGTATTTCAGCCATTGAGTGCTTTTCTTAAACAACCCTCTTTATAAAACTATAAATGGTTTCTATAAGATTTCTTCTGAAAACATCCATTTTAGGCATATAATCTGAGTTCATATGACTCAACCTAGGAGAATTGTTCAGTTGAAGATGTGTCAGGAGGGTTGGGGATTTAGTTCAGTGGTAGAGCGCTTGCCTGTTAAGCACAAGGCCCTTGGTTCCATCCTCAGCTCAAAAAAAAAAAAAAAAAAAAAAAAAAATCTCTGGCGGTGGTGGCGCACGCCTTTAATCCCAGCACTCGAAGGCAGAGGCAGGCGGATCTCTGTGAGTTCGAGGCCAGCCTGGGCTACACAGTGAGTTCCAGGAAAGGTGCAAAGCTACACAGAGAAACCCTGTCTCCGAAAAACCAAAATTAAAAAAAAAAAAAGATGTGTCAGGAGCCATTCTAGTATCATCCTGGTGTCATTGAGAACCTCATGCTGTGGCTCTGGTGGTGGGCATTTGAAAAGAGCTGCTTTTGAGCCATTTAAACATGGATTCTTCCCTCCCTTCCATCCATTTCTCCCCGCCCCCCTCCCCCTCCCTTCCTGGAGCTGAGGACCTAACCCAGGACCCAGGGCCTTGGACTTGCTAGGCAAGCACTCTACCAGTAAGCTAAATCCCTAACCCCTCTATCCATTTCTTGATGGAGAATATTCTAGTTTTTTGAAGCATACAATATATTATTATTATCTTTAGTTACCCTACTGTGCAGTAGTACCCAGAACTTCTTAATCTGACCTGTAACAGTACTAATTGACCAACCTCTAGCTATCCCACACATTCCATCCCCCACTCTCTCAGCATCTAGTAACCACAGAGAAAGCTTGGGAGATACTCATGAGCTGGATATTAATAGATAAGTGAAAGATAGCTGGGGAAGAAGTCCTGCTGTAAGACTGGCAGTGGAGCATGCTGGAATGTTAGTCTGTCCTCCTGTTGTGCAGATCTCTGCCCAGTGTTTGGAAGGCTCTCTGAGACATCTGTTTTCTGCCTGGGGCTGAGTCTTATTATTGCAGACCCAGCACTGAACTCCAGAGTGAAGTTCTGGCCTAGCCTTCCTAGAATGCTTCCTAGTGGAGGAGTCTTTGCCTTCTCTTTATTGCCCAACTATGGGAGAGGAGTCCTGGAGGCATCCTTTGAGCCACACAGTATGTGATTCTGCAGGCCCTGGAGAGGTCTGTGGGTAGTAGCAAGGGGGAATGGTCTTGGAGCTCTGTCTGGCCGTGGATGCTATCATGGTGGGTTTGGTAGTGGGCTTCAAGTCCTTGTCTTAGTTCCTCCCCCCTTCCCTAGGTAAGAGGCATCCTCTGTGATGAGTATCTCCTGTTGTTTGCTCTCCACAGCCCTTAGGTAGCAGGGCCTCTGTTATCATCTCCACTCGAAAAGCTCAAGGAAATGAAAGGCTTTATTTAGATAACTTGGAATGCAGAGTTGGAGCCACAGTTCTAGTTTTGTTCTTTTTCATTTTTATTTCCAAATTAGATTATTTGAGGTTTAAATTACATGCGTAAATGGATGATTATCAGAAACTAGGTGAGAAGTGAATAGTTAGAAAATTCTGCCAGTAAATGGGTTTTAGATGAAAAAAAAAAAACTAGCAAAAAAGTAATCGAGTAGACAAATTCCCAATGGAGTGGAACTAGGATCCTATTTACATGTTTCTTAATTTTCAAGATTTTTTTTTATGAGATGAGTTTACATGCTCTGTTACAATTAGTGACTCAAGAGTTGTCCTTAAATGTTTCATTTTCCTGTGTATAGCAAGCATTGTGCCAAATGAAATGAGTTAATAGAGGAAAAAAATCACAGCTGCTTAGGATATGGATGTGAATCAACACTGCCATTCATTCAGTGGGTACTGTTGAGAATGGACGGGGCCTGCCAACTTGGGTGGCAAATCAGGGAGGGTGTTTTGAATTCTGTGTGGCACACACGGGGTAAAGACTAAGCCTTCATGTCTCAGTGGCAGCATGTTTTCAATGATGACTTTGACACAACTTTATCACGATGTACACTATTTATTGAAAAGATCATGTACAATATACAAATCTTCAGAAAATGTTGAACTTTTAATTGCTGAGCTCTGGCATACAGACAGCTATATTTGACAGAAGACTTGTGGAGATGTTTGGGCCTACCACACCCATAATTACTTGTTGGGGAAAAGGACCGTGTGCTAGGAAGAGTATTCTAAGCCTGCCTTCACCTGTATCCAGGCCACTGCATCACTCCCTGAAATGCAGGCAGAACCTTGGTATCTCTCGCAGCCTTTCTTACCTCTCTAGTTATACAGCATTATGAGAACTTACTTTTCTAAAACATTGTCTTTCCACCTTTTATCAAAAATCTTTTAAAGGCTTCTTGTTTTTCTAATTAAACAAAAACAAAAAACACTCTTTGGCATTGTCCATGAGGCTTCTTTATTACCTGGTTCTATTTTATTTTGGGCATTATAAAGATGCCTGGTACACAGGAATGCTAAATCAGTGATTGCTGTTACCCATATCCTTCCTTGGTTTTGTTTTTTCCTGATCATTTGCATATTTAAAGAACATTTCTTTTTCTCCATTAGGTACAGGCATTTGATTTCCCCCCATTCATCTCTTGTTTCATGCAATCTATGCATGCTTCAATAACACTGAACAACACAGCACCACACACCTGCATTTGTACAGTTACTTGTAATCATTTATCTAATCTGCCTTCCTCATTAGATACAAAGTCTGAGGACATGTCTAGGTGTTTATTTCTAGCAATCTAACACTTAGTATTGCCTGACTGACAAATGCTGCTAGTGAGGTCATTATTTTGATGAGACTTGCAGTCCCTGTCTTAGCCTTGAAATTGAGTCCAAGGTACCCCAATGCACAAACATTCCACAAAGGTGAGTGGTATACTTGATGGGATGAATGACTTGCCTTAGGCATAGAAGGGTTAGTTGTCCACGGGAGCAATTCTTAGGACTTTGTGGTTATTGGTGGTTATCATAAGCAAACAGTAGAATTTGTTTGATAAATTCACCCTTTCCTTCTCCTAAACCAAGAATTAAGTGTAAATTTACTTTGTATAGATATTAAAGTACTTATAAAAATCTATTTCTCCCTTTCTCAGTTCTTCTCTAGGCCCTTTGACTGTTTGATGATAGCTTGTGAAAAGCCCATGGTTAGCTTGCAGCTAGCTGTGAACGCAGTGTTTTGTGCTTATAAGCATGCACTCTCCTTCTTCACTACTTTCTGAACCAAGTCTTGGTTCTTAGAAAGCTTAGGGTTAATTTGCATCTGAATAGATCTTGAATTCTAAATGAGTATACTGTTTAGAGCTTTGTTTTTGCCGTTTCCTTTGCACAATGCTATGTGGAAATTTAGGCAGACAGCATTGCCTAAAGATGTAGAGTAACTTCTGTAGTGAGCTTGTGAAATATTGAACATTTTGGCCTTTCTAAGAATGGATTTAATTATATTCTAGCACAGCAGCTTCTCTGGGGATACTCAGGTAGGATCACTGACTGAATGTTGTGTTCATTTGAAACGTGATTGATTTATTGTCATTTGTTGGTTTGTTGAATCCTGTGTTGTTGTTTTGTTTTGTTTTTAACCTAGATAGCTAGAAATTATGTCAACCATTCTTTTTTCTGCTGGAAATAACTTAAAGGAGAGAGGAAACTACTAATATAGGCCTTTGTTATTGCAAACATTGATAAAAAACATGTTTAAATGACTTGAAAACCTTCATTTCATAAATATTTAGTCTCAAATGAAAGACACGCGTGAAATTTGTATTTTCACTGCTTAAATGGGAGAGTGTGGCATGCATGTACTTGTGTTACACACAAATGCTCAGAGGAGAAATGAAAGAGGGGTACATTCTGGGAACTGTTTGAATTGTAGCCCAGTGTGCAGACTGGTGGGAATAGGAAGACCCTGTCTAGCTACAAGGAGCATGAAAGTGGCTGGTCTGCTTTCATTAGGGACAGTCAGATGATCTTACAATGCTGGCTGTGTCATTTTATTGATTGCCCACTCTTTTTGTTTTGCCTTAATAAATATCCTTATTATTATTTTTGTATTATTTTCCCAAGTTTATGTTTTACTTGGAAATTTAAAGGATGTAAGATTTGATTTATAGAAATTGTTTTTATACATATTTTTGAAGCAGGATATATATACACATACATATTATCATATATATATATACACATATATAATTAGTTTAGAAACTAAATCGTTATTAGAGTGACAATTTTTATAAATATTAAATTTGGCTTCACTTTATATTAAAGGTATCTGATGCTCTATCGATAGCCTTTGTATTGGGGAAAGTATAGTGGAAGAGGCGGCAAAGTCTCGATCTGTGTAGCTACCCTGTTAATGCCTGCCCTGGGGACTGTCCCATTTTGGTTACTGAATCTCTGTTGCTGCATCTCCTTTTCAAGTCCAAGCCAGGCCTGATAAGAGGCTGCTCCTGAGGCATAGGCAAGAAGATTGTAAGTTCAAGGCCAACCTAAACTACAAAGTGGGTTCAAGGCCAGCCTGGGGCAACTTAGTGAGAATCTATGAAAAGTAAAGTAAAAAGAGAATTGGGTTTTGCTTAGCTTGTCTGAGACCTTGTAGTCAGTGCCCAGTATTACAAGAAAAACAACCAAAGGCCAAAGGCAAGATGTCAGTGGCAGAGTATCAGTGCAGACGTTCTGGGAATCAGTGCACCATCAGAGCTAGAATAAGATGCTTCAGAAAGGCCCAGAGCCCTATAGCACCACATCTAGACTTGGGTGCTGGTGGAGTCCTGACTGGCAGGTGCTAGGCTGCCTTTTCCTTTATTTCCCCCAACTCCCCATATTGGACTTTTCTTTTTCTTCATTCTTTTTTTTTTCTCTTAAAGATGTGACTGATAAAGAGTGTATCATTTAATTGGACATCTGCTGTTCGTCTGTGTTTACAAGGACTTGAATCTTCCATACAGTGGTGCATTATTAGAACTCACCAGCTATCAAAGCTGCCATTGACACTGTGTACTCGAAAAGCAAAAAGAACTGCCATGTACCCAGTGCCTTGAGTTAGTATTGTCCAGTAGAGTGCACCTCTGGAGGAGTTTACATAAAGCATTTGGAACTAAATCATCATTGTTAAGAGACTTTTTACGTTTATTGATACTTCTGCTTTCTGACCATGTTGCATTTATTCAGATCAGCAAGGAACAGACATGTGAATAAATGGAAACAAAAATAGTACAGTCTCTGAGTAGAGACCAGTTGTATCGATATTGTTTGTGGTATCTAAGAGATGGGCTCATCTATGGCAAACCAAACTTATGCACAAGAATTCTTCCTAAGTTAAAGTTGAATGTACCTAGTAATAGTTGGCTGTCCCTAGGAAGTTTTTCAGAAGCATAGTTAGATGTGTTTGACATTGCTGATAATTATGAAAGCCACAAAGCCCGGAAGTCATTTATTAAAATGCCCACAAATTGTTTTGCTCATCCTAGTAGCAGTATTTTAGAGGCCTTCTAGTGGAGGGCATGGAGATTACTGTGTGAACATTTATTCTTCAGGCTTAAAAGCTGAAGTACTTTTAAGTAATTTCTTAAAAGAAATACTGTCTTATTACAGAGTAGCTGGAACTTGGGACTTCCGCTTGAATTAACTAATGCACTCAGAGTTGTGCCTGTCTACATTTTCTCTCTCCTTTACTTCTATTGTTTTTCCAGTTGAGCATGACTGACGCATTAGTTGCATGCTATCTGTGAGGTGTGTGTGTCTTGACGTTTTATTTACACATTCATATCAAGTATTTTTCCTAAAGGTAAGTATGTTCTGTAAATTGCCAAATTTTATGCCAGGATATTAGGCAGGATTATCTATAGAATGCATGTGATATGGCAATTTGCATAGTACATACATGGTACATATTTAAGATTTTGCTTTCTGGGTATTCTGAGTTTGAATTTTCAACATTTTTATATCTTTAATATTATGTCTTTGCTTTACTTATGACTTGGATATTCAGTTATAGCTAATTCTAGTCTGTAAGCACTTTAAGAAACATTATTATAAAATTAAATTTAATTCACTCCATAGCTCAAAGAAACTACATTGATTGTATTGCTGACATTTTAATTTTTAAAATATTACTTTAATTATTCTGTCACATGACATAGAAACTGAAAATGTTCTGAATGTGAGTATTATCACTCTCCTAAAATTTCAAAAGCGTGTCTTTGCAGGGATTTCTAGGTCAGTGGTTTGAAAATAGCATGGAGGTAATTTCGGAGTAAAGAGTAAAGCCTTTGAAACAAAGATGCCCTTCCTTGATTAAAAAGTATTAGAGTGGGGGAAGGGGAGGGTGGGACTGGCATGAATACAGTGTCTTCAGTCTGAAGCCCTGAGTTCCTGCTACTTTGTACTGAAGACAGTCTGCTTTTAATATTCTAACACGAATCTCCATGCCCTCCGTTAGAAGGCCTCTGAAGCACCTCACATATGACATTCTCAAAAAAAAAAAAAAAAGTTATATACAAAAGCCCCAAGAGCCTGAGGTATACCTCTTGTTACAGTGTTTCCCAAAATTGCTTATAAGGATCTAGAAGTCATTTGCACATAGGGGAAAGATAAATGTTAGTTTTCACATAATTGATTTTGAGATGCTTTTACTTCCCTATATGGGCAAATACATACCTACAGGTATACTTTTCTATTTTGTTATTACTGATGTTAAATATCAAAAATACTCTGACATATAAAGTACACTTTAAAGGGATGTCCATTTCTAGGCAATCTATTAAGATAAGCAACTGCCTTCCCCAAATGGGGAAATTCTATTACTCTCCTAGTTTACAAGCATTCAGAAATAGAGCCGTTTTGGTGGGAAGAAATATCTGCCCTTACAGCAACACCCCACATGTTCAGTTTGTTTGCCTTGAAGCATTTCTACAAAATTCCTGGTTCTAGAGAGCACACTTTAATAAATAGCAAGCTTGGCCAAAGGTAGCTGTGCTGTGTATAGGACAGTCTGTGGGTAGAGCCTCCTCCCATTGCTTTCCAGATGAGTGAGTTCAAGGCTCTAAGACATTACCTGATACCCAATTGCATATGTGATTAGAGACTCACAGGAAAGTCCATGAGGGCATTGCTACCTGCGTTTCAGAAAGTGTTAACTTCTGAATGGAGACTGCAGCCTCTGCTCTGACTTTGAGCCTTTCTCTTCTTCCTACACAGTCATGCAGGTGAGATGCCGAAAGGACACAACCCCCAAAGATATTTGTATTGGGTCTGCTTATCAATGTTTACCCATTAAATGAAAAATATGTCAATTTTATCTGCATTTTGTTTGGTATTTTTACTTGTGGACAGCTCAACATTGTTTTTCATGTTGATTCCATCTCCAGAACACTAGAGTCTTTTGAATGCACATTTTATGTATTTTTATATTTACTTAAAATAAGCACTTTGTGGAGAAAATGACTTCTTTTAGAGATTATTATAAGTATTATTTTCTGTATAGACTATCATTATTTTAAAATTATTTGGTTATACTGAATTTTTGCATTTTCTTAAAACAGCTTTCTAGTGCCATCTTAACTGTGAGACTAGAAGAATTTAAAGTAGAATTGTGCATAACATTTCTGTGTGTGGTTTACAGGAAGACCATGTACTCAGCTGCAGCTTCTAAATCCAGAACGATTTGCACGTCTTATTAAAGAAGTAATGAATACATTCTGGCCTGGCAGAGAGTTGGTGGTTCAGTGGTATCCATTCAGTGAAGACAAACATCACCCGTCCATTTCATGGCTTAAAATGGTTTGGAAGAATCTTTATATACACTTTTCCGAGGATTTGACCTTATTTGATGAGATGCCACTTATTCCCAAAACTATACTGGATGAAGATCAGACGTGTGTGGAACTCATTAGACTCAGGATCCCATCAGTAGTCATTTTAGATGATGAAACTGAAGCTCAGCTTCCAGAATTCTTAGCAGATATTGTACAAAAACTTGGGGGGATTGTCCTGAAAAGGTTAGATACCTCTATTCAACATCCACTTGTTAAAAAATACATCCATTCACCACTACCAAGTGCTGTTCTGCAGATAATGGAGAAGATACCACTGCAGAAGTTATGTAACCAAATAGCATCATTACTTCCAACTCACAAGGATGCTCTAAGGAAGTTTCTGGCCAGCTTAACTGATACCAGTGAAAAAGAGAAAAGAATAATTCAAGAGTTGACAATATTCAAAAGAATTAATCACTCATCTGATCAAGGGGTTTCCTCTTACACAAAATTAAAAGGATGTAAAGTTTTGGATCATACTGCCAAACTTCCAGCAGACCTGCGACTATCTCTTTCAGTGATAGATAGTAGTGATGAAGCTACCATTCGTTTGGCAAACATGTTGAAAATTGAAAAATTAAAGACTACAAGCTGTTTAAAGTTTGTTTTAAAAGATATTGAAAATGCGTTTTATGCACAGGAAGAGGTAACACATCTTATGCTGTGGATCCTTGAGAATCTGTCCTCTCTTAAAAATGAGAATCCAAATGTGCTTGATTGGCTGATGCCATTAAAATTCATTCCTATGTCACAGGAGCGTGTGGTAACAGCCAGTGAACTCTTTGATCCTGATATAGAGGTACTAAGGGATCTCTTTTATAATGAAGAGGAAGCCTGTTTCCCACCTGCAATTTTTACCTCACCAGATATCCTTCACTCTTTGAGACAGATTGGTTTAAAAAATGAAGCCAGCCTGAAAGAGAAAGATGTTGTGCAAGTGGCAAAAAAAATTGAAGCTTTACGAGTCAGTTCCTGTCAGAATCAGGATGTTCTCCTGAAGAAAGCCAAAACACTCTTACTAGTCTTGAATAAGAACCATACACTCCTACAGTCTTCTGAAGGGAAGATGGCATTGAAGAAAATAAAATGGGTTCCAGCCTGCAAGGAAAGGCCTCCAAATTATCCAGGTTCCTTAGTCTGGAAAGGGGATCTCTGTAATCTTTGTGCACCTCCAGATATGTGTGATGCAGCACATGCAGTTCTAGTGGGCTCCTCACTTCCTCTTGTGGAAAGTGTCCATGTAAATTTGGAGAAGGCTCTAGGCATCTTCACAAAGCCTAGCATCAGTGCTGTCTTAAAACACTTTAAAATTGTTGTTGACTGGTATACTTCAAAAACCTTCAGCGATGAAGATTACTATCAGTTCCAACATATTTTGCTTGAAATTTATGGGTTCATGCACGATCATCTGAATGAAGGGAAGGATTCTTTTAAAGCCTTGAAATTTCCATGGGTTTGGACTGGCAAAAACTTTTGTCCTCTTGCCCAGGCTGTGATAAAACCAATTCACGATCTGGATCTTCAGCCTTATTTATATAATGTGCCTAAAACCATGGCAAAATTCCACCAGCTCTTTAAGGCTTGTGGCTCAATAGAAGAGTTGACATCAGATCATATTTCCATGGTCATTCAGAAGGTTTATCTCACAAGTGACCAGGAGTTGAGTGAACAAGAAAGTAAACAAAATCTTCATCTTATGTTGAATATTATGCGATGGCTGTATAGCAACCAGATTCCAGCAAGCCCTAATACACCAGTTCCAATTTATCATAGCAAAAATCCTTCCAAACTTGTCATGAAGCCAATTCATGAGTGCTGTTATTGTGACATCAAAGTTGATGACCTCAATGACTTACTTGAAGATTCAGTGGAACCAATCATTTTGGTACATGAGGACATACCCATGAAAACTGCAGAGTGGCTAAAAGTTCCCTGCCTTAGTACAAGACTGATCAACCCCGAAAACATGGGGTTTGAGCAGTCAGGACAAAGAGAGCCTCTTACTGTAAGGATCAAAAATATTTTGGAAGAATACCCTTCTGTGTCAGATATTTTTAAAGAGCTGCTCCAAAACGCTGATGATGCAAATGCTACAGAATGCAGTTTCATGATTGATATGAGGAGAAATATGGACATCAGAGAGAATCTCCTAGACCCAGGGATGGCAGCTTGCCATGGACCTGCTTTGTGGTCATTCAACAATTCTGAATTCTCAGATTCAGATTTTATAAACATAACCAGGCTAGGAGAATCTTTAAAAAGGGGAGAAGTTGACAAAGTTGGGAAATTTGGTCTTGGATTTAATTCGGTGTACCACATTACTGACATTCCCATCATCATGAGTCGAGAATTTATGATTATGTTTGATCCGAACATAAATCATATCAGTAAACACATAAAAGATAGATCTAATCCTGGAATCAAAATTAATTGGAGTAAACAGCAGAAAAGACTTAGGAAATTTCCAAATCAGTTCAAACCATTTATAGATGTATTTGGCTGTCAGTTACCTTTGGCTGTAGAAGCCCCTTACAGCTACAATGGAACTCTTTTCCGGCTGTCCTTTAGAACACAGCAGGAAGCAAAAGTGAGTGAAGTTAGCAGTACCTGTTATAACACTGCAGACATTTACTCCCTAGTGGATGAATTTAGCCTTTGTGGGCACAGACTTATCATTTTCACTCAGAGTGTAAACTCAATGTATTTGAAATACTTGAAGATAGAAGAAACCAACCCTAGCTTAGCACAAGATACAGTCATCATTAAGAAAAAAGCCTGCCCCTCCAAAGCGTTGAGTGCACCAGTGTTGAGTGTTTTAAAAGAAGCTGCTAAACTCATGAAGACTTGTAGTAGCAGCAACAAGAAACTTCCCACCGATGTGCCAAAGTCATCTTGCATTCTTCAGATCACAGTCGAAGAATTTCACCATGTGTTTAGGAGGATTGCTGACTTACAGTCACCACTGTTTAGAGGTCCAGATGATGACCCAGCTACTCTCTTTGAAATGGCTAAGTCTGGCCAGTCAAAAAAGCCATCAGACGAGTTGCCACAAAAGACGGTAGATTGCACCACGTGGCTTATATGCACCTGCATGGATACAGGAGAGGCTCTCAAGTTTTCCTTGAATGAAAGTGGAAAAAGACTAGGGCTGGTTCCTTGTGGGGCAGTAGGTGTTCTTTTACATGAAATCCAGGAGCAGAAGTGGACTGTGAAACCACACATAGGAGAGGTGTTTTGCTATTTACCTCTACGAATAAAAACAGGGCTGCCAATTCACATCAATGGGTGCTTTGCTGTTACTTCAAATAGGAAAGAAATCTGGAAGACAGATACAAAAGGGCGATGGAATACCACATTCATGAGGCATGTCATTGTGAAAGCTTACTTACAAGCCCTCAGTGTCTTACGGGACCTTGCCACTGGTGGTGAGCTGACTGATTATACTTACTATGCTGTGTGGCCTGATCCTGATCTAGTTCATGATGACTTCTCTGTGATTTGTCAAGGATTTTATGAAGATATAGCTCATGGGAAGGGGAAGGAGTTGACCAGAGTCTTCTCTGATGGTTCTACTTGGGTTTCCATGAAGAATGTGAGATTTCTAGATGACTCTATACTTCAAAGGAAAGATGTTGGTTCAGCAGCCTTCAAGATATTTCTGAAGTACCTCAAGAAAACAGGCTCCAAAAACCTCTGCGCTGTTGAGCTTCCTTCTTCAGTAAAAGCAGGATTTGAAGAGGCTGGCTGCAAACAGATACTGCTTGAAAATACATTTTCAGAGAAACAGTTTTTTTCAGAAGTCTTTTTTCCTAATATTCAGGAAATTGAAGCAGAACTGAGAGATCCTTTAATGAATTTTGTCCTAAATGAAAAACTTGATGAATTCTCAGGAATTCTTCGTGTTACCCCATGTGTTCCTTGCTCCTTGGAGGGCCATCCTTTGGTTTTGCCATCAAGATTGATCCACCCCGAAGGACGAGTTGCAAAGCTATTTGATACTAAAGATGGGAGGTTCCCTTACGGCTCTACACAGGATTACCTCAATCCTATTATTTTGATTAAGCTAGTTCAGTTAGGCATGGCAAAAGACGATATTTTATGGGATGACATGCTAGAGCGTGCCGAGTCAGTAGCTGAGATTAATAAAAGTGACCATGCTGCTGCCTGTCTAAGGAGCAGTATTCTCCTAAGCCTTATTGATGAGAAGATAAAAATAAGGGATCCTAGAGCAAAGGATTTTGCTGCAAAATACCAAACAATTCCCTTCCTCCCATTTCTAACAAAGCCAGCAGGTTTTTCTTTAGAATGGAAAGGGAACAGTTTTAAGCCTGAAACCATGTTTGCAGCAACTGACCTTTACACAGCTGAACATCAAGATATAGTCTGTCTTTTGCAACCAATTCTCAATGAAAATTCCCATTCCTTCAGAGGCTGTGGTTCAGTGTCATTGGCCGTTAAGGAGTTTTTGGGTTTACTAAAGAAGCCAACAGTTGATCTGGTAATAAACCAGTTGAAGCAAGTTGCAAAATCAGTTGATGATGGCATTACATTGTATCAGGAAAATATCACCAATGCTTGCTACAAATATCTCCATGAAGCAATGATGCAGAATGAAATGGCCAAGGCAGCAATTATTGAAAAGCTAAAACCATTTCGTTTCATTCTGGTTGAGAATGTATATGTTGAGTCAGAAAAAGTTTCTTTTCATTTGAATTTTGAAGCAGCACCATACCTTTATCAGTTACCTAACAAGTATAAAAATAATTTCCGTGAACTTTTTGAAAGTGTGGGTGTGCGGCAGTCATTTACAGTTGAAGATTTTGCCCTAGTTTTAGAGACTATTGATCAAGAAAGAGGGAAAAAACAAATAACAGAAGAGAATTTTCAGCTTTGCCGACGAATAGTCAGTGAAGGAATCTGGAGTCTCATTAGAGAAAAGAGACAAGAATTCTGTGAGAAAAATTATGGCAAAATATTACTGCCAGACACTAATCTCCTGCTTCTCCCTGCTAAGTCATTATGCTACAATGACTGTCCCTGGATAAAAGTAAAGGATTCTACTGTTAAGTATTGCCATGCTGACATACCCCGGGAAGTAGCTGTAAAACTAGGAGCAATACCAAAGAGACATAAAGCCTTAGAAAGATATGCATCCAACGTCTGTTTCACAGCTCTGGGCACAGAATTTGGACAGAAAGAAAAACTGACCAGCAGAATTAAGAGCATACTCAATGCCTACCCTTCAGAAAAGGAAATGCTGAAAGAGCTTCTTCAAAATGCTGATGATGCAAAGGCCACGGAAATCTGCTTTGTGTTTGACCCTAGACAGCATCCTGTTGACCGAATATTTGATGATAAGTGGGCCCCACTGCAGGGGCCAGCACTGTGTGTGTACAACAACCAGCCATTCACAGAAGATGATGTTAGAGGAATTCAGAATCTTGGGAAAGGCACCAAAGAGGGAAATCCTTGCAAAACGGGACAATATGGAATCGGGTTCAATTCCGTGTATCACATTACAGACTGCCCTTCTTTTATTTCTGGCAATGATATCCTGTGTATTTTTGATCCCCATGCCAGATATGCACCAGGAGCCACATCAGTTAGTCCTGGACGTATGTTTAGAGATTTGGATGCAGACTTTAGAACCCAGTTCTCAGATGTTCTGGATCTTTACTTGGGAAACCACTTTAAACTGGACAATTGTACAATGTTTAGATTTCCTCTGCGTAATGCAGAAATGGCACAAGTTTCAGAAATTTCCTCAGTTCCATCATCAGACAGAATGGTCCAGAATCTTTTGGACAAATTGCGCTCTGATGGGGCAGAACTTCTGATGTTTCTCAATCACATGGAAAAAATATCTATTTGCGAAATAGATAAGGCCACAGGAGGTTTGAATGTGCTCTATTCAGTAAAAGGCAAGATCACTGATGGAGACCGATTGAAAAGGAAGCAGTTCCACGCATCTGTAATTGATAGTGTTACTAAAAAGAGGCAGCTCAAGGACATACCAGTTCAACAGATAACCTACACTATGGATACTGAGGATTCTGAAGGAAATCTGACCACATGGCTGATCTGCAATAGATCAGGATTTTCAAGTATGGACAAAGTATCCAAGAGTGTTATATCGGCTCACAAGAACCAAGATATCACTCTCTTCCCACGTGGTGGAGTAGCTGCCTGCATTACTCACAACTATAAAAAGCCCCACAGGGCCTTCTGCTTTCTGCCTCTCTCTTTGGAGACAGGGCTGCCATTTCATGTGAACGGCCACTTTGCTCTAGATTCAGCCAGAAGAAACTTGTGGCGTGATGATAATGGGGTTGGTGTTCGAAGTGACTGGAACAATAGTTTAATGACAGCATTAATAGCGCCTGCATATGTTGAATTACTAATCCAGTTAAAAAAACGGTATTTCCCTGGTTCTGACCCAACATTATCAGTTTTACAGAACACACCCATTCATGTTGTAAAGGACACATTAAAGAAGTTCCTGTCCTTCTTTCCAGTTAACAGGCTTGATCTGCAGCCAGATTTATATTGCTTAGTAAAAGCACTTTACAGTTGCATTCATGAAGACATGAAACGTCTTTTACCTGTTGTTCGTGCTCCAAATATTGATGGCTCCGATTTGCACTCTGCAGTTATAATTACTTGGATCAATATGTCTACTTTGAATAAAACTAGACCATTTTTTGATAACTTACTACAAGATGAATTACAGCACCTTAAAAATGCAGATTATAACATCACAACTCGAAAAACAGTTGCAGAGAATGTCTACAGGCTAAAACACCTGCTTTTAGAAATCGGGTTCAACTTGGTTTATAATTGTGATGAAACTGCCAATCTTTACCACTGTCTCATAGATGCAGACATTCCTGTTAGCTATGTGACTCCTGCTGATGTTAGGTCCTTTTTAATGACTTTCTCTTCTCCTGATACTAATTGCCATATTGGGAAGCTGCCTTGCCGCCTTCAGCAAACTAACCTAAAACTTTTTCATAGTTTAAAACTTTTAGTTGATTACTGTTTTAAAGATGCTGAAGAAAGTGAGTTTGAAGTTGAGGGACTGCCTCTGCTCATCACACTAGACAGCGTTTTGCAGATTTTTGATGGTAAACGACCCAAGTTTCTAACAACATACCACGAATTAATTCCATCACGTAAAGACTTGTTTATGAACACCTTATACTTGAAATACAGTAGCGTTTTGTTGAACTCCAAAGTTGCAAAAGTGTTTGACATTTCCAGTTTTGCTGACTTACTCTCTTCTGTGTTGCCTCGTGAGTATAAGACCAAAAACTGTACAAAGTGGAAAGACAATTTTGCCAGTGAATCTTGGCTTAAGAATGCTTGGCATTTTATCAGTGAATCCGTAAGTGTCACAGAAGATCAGGAAGAACCCAAGCCAGCATTTGATGCCATTGTTGACATCCTCAAAGACTGGGCGTTGCTTCCAGGAACCAAGTTCACTGTGTCAGCCAGTCAGCTTGTTGTTCCTGAGGGAGATGTGCTGATTCCCCTGAGCCTCATGCACATTGCCGTTTTCCCAAATGCTCAGAGCGATAAGGTATTTCACGCTCTAATGAAAGCCGGCTGTATTCAGCTTGCTTTGAACAAAATCTGCTCTAAAGACAGTGCATTAGTTCCTCTGCTGTCAAGTCACACCGCAAACATAGATAGTCCCACAAGCATCTTGAAGGCTGTACATTATATGGTTCAAACTTCAACATTTAGGACTGAAAAACTAGTGGAAAATGACTTTGAAGCACTTTTAATGTATTTTAACTGTAATTTGAGTCACTTGATGTCCCAAGATGACATAAAAATTTTAAAGTCTCTTCCATGCTACAAATCCATCAGTGGCCGCTATATGAGCATTGCAAAATTTGGAACATGCTATGTGCTTACCAAAAGTATCCCATCAGCTGAAGTGGAAAAATGGACCCAGTCATCATCATCTGCATTTCTTGAAGAAAAGGTCTATTTAAAAGAACTGTATGAGGTGCTCGGCTGTGTGCCAGTAGATGATCTGGAGGTGTATTTGAAACACCTTCTGCCAAAAATTGAAAATCTCTCTTATGAGGCAAAATTAGAGCACTTGATCTATCTGAAGAATAGATTGTCAAGCATTGAGGAGCTGTCAGAGATTAAAGAACAACTTTTTGAAAAACTGGAAAGCTTATTGATTATACATGATGCCAACAATCGACTAAAACAGGCAAAACATTTCTATGATAGAACTGTGAGAGTTTTTGAAGTTATGCTTCCTGAAAAATTGTTTATTCCTAAAGAGTTCTTTAAAAAATTGGAACAAGTAATAAAACCTAAAAATCAAGTTGCCTTTATGACTTCCTGGGTGGAATTCTTGAGAAATATTGGACTAAAGTACGTACTTTCCCAGCAGCAGCTGCTACAGTTTGCTAAGGAAATCAGTGTGAGAGCAAATACAGAAAACTGGTCTAAAGAAACACTGCAAAATACAGTTGACATCCTTCTCCATCACATATTCCAAGAGCGAATGGATTTGTTATCTGGGAATTTTCTGAAGGAACTATCCTTAATACCATTTTTGTGTCCTGAACGGGCCCCTGCTGAATACATTCGATTTCACCCTCAGTACCAGGAGGTAAATGGAACACTTCCTCTCATAAAGTTCAATGGAGCACAAGTGAATCCAAAGTTCAAGCAGTGTGATGTGCTTCAGCTGCTGTGGACATCCTGCCCTATTCTTCCAGAGAAAGCCACACCCTTGAGCATCAAAGAACAAGAAGGCAGTGACCTTGGTCCACAGGAACAGCTTGAACAAGTTTTAAATATGCTTAATGTTAACTTGGACCCCCCTCTTGATAAGGTCATTAATAATTGCAGAAATATTTGCAACATAACAACTTTGGATGAAGAAATGGTAAAAACTAGAGCAAAGGTCCTAAGGAGCATATATGAATTTCTCAGTGCAGAAAAACGGGAGTTCCGTTTTCAACTTCGGGGTGTTGCTTTTGTGATGGTCGAAGATGGTTGGAAACTTCTGAAGCCTGAGGAAGTAGTGATAAACCTGGAATATGAAGCTGATTTTAAACCTTATTTGTACAAGCTGCCTTTAGAGCTTGGCACATTTCATCAGCTGTTCAAACATTTAGGCACTGAAGATATTATCTCAACTAAGCAATATGTTGAAGTATTAAGCCGCATATTCAAAAACTCTGAAGGAAAGCAGTTAGATCCTAATGAAATGCGTACAGTTAAGAGAGTAGTTTCTGGTCTATTCAAGAGTCTACAAAATGATTCAGTCAAGGTGAGGAGTGATCTGGAGAATGCCCGGGACCTGGCACTCTACCTTCCGAGCCAGGACGGTAGGTTGGTGAAGTCAAGCATCTTGGTGTTTGATGATGCACCACACTATAAAAGTAGAATCCAAGGCAATATTGGTGTGCAAATGCTAGTTGACCTTAGCCAGTGCTACTTAGGGAAAGACCACGGTTTCCACACAAAGCTGATAATGCTTTTTCCTCAAAAGCTTCGACCTCGTCTGCTGAGCAGTATACTTGAAGAGCAGCTTGATGAAGAGACTCCCAAAGTGTGCCAGTTTGGAGCATTGTGCTCTCTTCAGGGAAGACTGCAGCTTCTCTTGTCTTCAGAGCAGTTCATCACAGGACTCATTAGAATCATGAAACATGAAAATGATAATGCTTTCCTGGCCAATGAAGAAAAAGCCATCAGACTTTGCAAAGCTCTAAGAGAAGGGCTGAAAGTGTCCTGTTTTGAAAAGCTTCAGACAACATTAAGGGTTAAAGGTTTTAATCCTATTCCCCATAGCAGGAGTGAAACTTTCGCTTTTCTGAAGCGGTTTGGCAACGCGGTCATCTTGCTGTACATCCAGCATTCAGACAGTAAAGACATTAACTTTCTGCTAGCCTTAGCAATGACACTTAAATCAGCAACTGACAACTTGATTTCTGACACGTCGTATTTAATTGCTATGCTGGGATGCAACGACATTTACAGGATCAGCGAGAAACTTGACAGTTTAGGGGTAAAATACGACTCTTCTGAGCCATCAAAACTGGAACTTCCCATGCCTGGCACGCCAATACCTGCTGAGATCCATTATACACTGCTTATGGATCCAATGAATGTTTTTTATCCTGGGGAATATGTTGGGTACCTTGTGGATGCTGAAGGTGGAGATATCTATGGGTCATACCAGCCAACATACACATATGCAATTATTGTGCAAGAAGTTGAAAGAGAAGATGCTGACAATACTAGTTTCCTAGGAAAGATCTATCAGATTGATATTGGCTACAGTGAATATAAGATAGTCAGCTCTCTTGATCTGTACAAGTTCTCAAGGCCCGAAGAAAGCTCTCAGAGCAGAGACAGTGCTCCCACCACGCCAACAAGCCCCACCGAATTCCTGACTCCTGGTCTGAGAAGCATTCCTCCTCTTTTCTCTGGCAGAGAGAGCCACAAGTCTCCCTCCTCCAAACACCACTCCCCCAAAAAGCTCAAGGTAAATGCTTTACCAGAAATCTTAAAAGAAGTGACATCTGTGGTGGAGCAAGCTTGGAAGCTTCCAGAATCAGAACGGAAGAAGATCATTAGACGGTTGTATTTGAAGTGGCACCCTGACAAAAATCCAGAGAATCATGATATTGCTAATGAAGTTTTCAAGCATCTGCAGAATGAAATCAACAGATTAGAAAAACAGGCTTTTCTAGATCAAAATGCAGACAGAGCTTCAAGAAGAACGTTTTCAACCTCCGCATCCCGATTTCAGTCAGACAAGTACTCTTTTCAAAGGTTTTATACTTCATGGAATCAAGAAGCCACAAGCCATAAATCTGAAAGGCAACAGCAAAGTAAAGAAAAGTGCCCTCCTTCTGCTGGACAGACATACTCCCAGAGGTTCTTTGTCCCTCCCACCTTCAAGTCTGTGGGCAATCCGGTGGAAGCCCGGAGATGGCTAAGACAAGCCAGAGCAAACTTCTCAGCTGCCAGGAATGACCTTCACAAGAACGCCAATGAGTGGGTGTGCTTCAAGTGCTACCTTTCCACCAAGTTAGCGTTGATTGCGGCCGACTATGCTGTCAGGGGGAAGTCTGACAAAGATGTCAAGCCAACTGCACTTGCACAGAAGATCGAGGAGTACAGTCAGCAGCTGGAAGGGCTGACGAACGATGTGCACACACTGGAAGCTTATGGTGTAGACAGCTTGAAAACTAGATACCCTGACCTGCTTCCTTTCCCACAGATCCCCAACGACAGGTTCACGTCTGAGGTTGCCATGAGGGTGATGGAATGTACTGCCTGCATCATCATAAAACTTGAGAATTTTATACAGCAAAAGGTATGAAAGCATTTAAAGAAAAAAGCAGAGCCAGGTCTTGATGTGTTATAGCACAAATACGAATTTCTGTACTTCATTCAGCTTCATTGCCAGTACCTGGGAGTTGTGAAGCACACAGCAGAATGTTCTGGAAACATTTTGAAGCTGTATGACTCCTAATAGAAACCTTAACAGAACTGAAAACTGATTTTGAAGATGGCAGTGAACTGCAGAGTTCCTAGGAGTGTTTGAACAGTTGGGTGGCACATTTTTGAGCTGCACTTTATGTAACCAAAGCTTAGCAGTTTGTTAGATAAGAGTCTACACATGTCTCTGGTTATAAGGAAGGTAATTTTGTTTTTAAACATGTTTTTGAAGTTAAGGAAACACTGGACATGCTAATTTGGACATATGAGGGGAACTAGGTCTTTGGAGCTTATCACTTTCAAGTGGACACTTTAGATGCATTATTTTCATATCAGCTGGATCTGATTGTGAATTTGTTGCAGTTTCAAATCTTAAGTTGTACATTTTAAAATGGTACAGTATTTAATCCTGACTATTACTTGACTAGGAGTGTGAAGATGGTCCTCGGAGTGCACTGGGTGCACTTTACATCTTTATTTTGATTTTTTTATACCTATGTTTGCAGGCTTCCTGATTCCTGAAGATAACTTATGGAAATCTCAGAGTGCTGGTTCCTACTACTAGATATTGTTTCTAAAACTGCTTACCAACATGCCATTTATCAAAAGAACATCAGCATTATGTTTTGTGTACATATTTTCCGCAAATGTCATAACTTGTATAGTGTGGCTGAACAGGATGCAATCTTTTGTTTAAAGGTGCTGCAGTGAAAATAAAAAAAAAACTGTCTTTCAATATGGCACTTAGTGGGAATTTTAAAATTTTTACTTTAAGTACATTAAAATTGCTCAAATTGTTGAGATGATATGCAGTAGTTTACAAAGGGAATTACGAGTGTGTTCTATCCCCCATGAATGACTGAGCACTGACATTTAATTTTCATGATGTTCGAAAGTCCTAACATACATATTTAACATATCCTTTTGCATAATGTCAAAGAAAGGAAATAATAACTTATATAAGTGCACTGGCTGTAAATGATGCTTAAATATATTTTATGCAATTAAGGGCTTAAATACAGGACATGTTAGATTTTTGTTTTTTACTTCATTTGTAATAAGGAATGTTAATTGCTTCTGGATGTGAATCATGAATATTTTCTGCTGTTAATATTAAATGCCATAATTTTAATAAATAAAAATGTATATAGAAAATCATTTTGATTTTTTTTTATAATTTTTGTTTTGAGATTTTATTTTTATTTTTGTGTATGGGTGTTTTGGATGTGTCTGTATACCACATGCATGCAGTACCCTCAGAGTCCAGAAGAGGGCATCAGATCCTCTGGGACAGGAGTTAAAAAATGATGTTGAACCACCATGTGGGTGCTGGGAACCGAACCTGGGTCCTCTGGTGGAGCAGTCAGTGCTCCTGACTGCTGAGCATCTCTGCAGTCTCAGGTGATTCCTTGAGAAATACAGTTTGTGGAAATCAAGCTTAGTGTTTCCCACGTTTTGAGTTTTGGCGTGCATCTGTATGTGTTCATTGTGAGTTTCAGGATAGCATTGTCCTGTGTGTTTCATGCTGAGATGTTAGGTTTCCTTGTGGCTAACTGATAGGAAGTGCACAATATATGCAGCCTTACTAGGTGTTCACTGACTTAGTTAAGAGCTTGCATCACCTCTGTAGGGAACAGAATTAGTTAATACATCTGTTAGGGTGGGTTTGAAAATAACTGCACCATATCTAGCATCTCTTGACAATTCCTGTGTTTCAGGACAGCCCTGTGTTTGGGGCTGGTTCACATCTGAGCCCTAACTTTTGGGAAATAGTTTATGCCTCAGGCACCAGACTTCTGAAGGTAAGTGATTGAGGGCTAAACATTTAGTTGTGGTCCTACCCAGTTCTGCTTTACTTAAAAAGTGTGTGTTATTTTGATGCTTAGATTCAGCACTTAGAACTTTCAACGCTAAAATTACATAGAAACCTCTGTCTGGCCTTTGTGATAGTTGATCTAGTTGAAAACAAACCAAACAACTCAGGTTAATAATCCCTTATATGAAGTATTGGGTTCAGATGTGTTTCAGATTTTCACTTCAGTGAGCTAATCTGAGAGCATGTTAGGTTGGTTGTTTAATTTTTTTAGATTTATTTTTAATTTATTTTATTTTACTATTTTATGTGTGTGAGTGTTTTACTTGCATGTCTGTTTGTGCACCACGTACATATGTGCAGTGCCCATGGAGGCCAGAATAATAAGATCCCATGGAACTGGAGTTATAGGTGGTTATGAGCCACCATGTGGGTGCTGGGAATTGAACCAGGGTCTTCTAGAAGAGCAGCCAGGTCTCTTAACTTCTGAGCCATCTCTCTAGGTCTGTGAGATCATGTATGCTTTTAATGAAACATCTTCATGGGGTTTGACAATACCCTGCAGTCCTCTGCAGTAAACCTGTGAATATCCACCCTAACTTGACTACGAAGTCTTCATAAATAGCCTTGCAGAATTGAGATCAGCTTTCAACACTAACTTGACAGCAGCAGCAAGCATATTTGAAAAGTCTTTCCCCCTGGATATTTTTAGAGTTTGAGAATAAAGAATTTCTGCCCTGAATAAAATTGTGTATTTTACTAGCTTAAGCTTTTAAATACCTATTTGCTTCTTTTCCTTTTCTTTCTTTTTTTTTCTGTATGATAATGGAAACTGAATGCCTGAAGCAGGAGCTCCTGAGTGGTTCTTGATTAAGACAGGGTAGAAGTAAGGCCTTCTCTCGGGATTAGACAGGGCACCCAGCAAGGATGGGTGTCCTGGTTGTACCAGGCAAGTCTGTGCACTGCAGTCAGTACAGCAGAGAGGAGAGCAAGGGTGTTGAGCCCAAGAATTGTTCCAGTAAGATGTTTAGTTGACTTGGGGATGGGTGACATTTATTCCATCAACACCGCTGGTAAGCTGTGCTCTTGAAATCTTACACAACCCCATGATACATCTGTAGTTCCGGGAGAAAATGGCAGTCATGTTAGGTTTTAGTTATCATGTGTTAGTCAGAACCAGTAGGGTGTATGTGAGGAGATTCACTCCTGGCAGTGCCTGGTAACTGGGCAGAAGTCTGGAATCCAGTGGTCCACCTAAGGGCTGGAAGGGCTGAGTAGAAGCTAAGGCACATTCCCCAGATAGAATTTCTCAACACTTTGATTTCTAAACTTGTTGCCCATTTGTCTTAACATGACTTAAGGTTATACTTCACTTATTTAAAAGAAGTATATTAGGGTTCTCCAAGGAACAGAACTGATAGAATGAACTAATATACACCTGTATATTAGGGATTTATCAGAGTGCCTTACAGGCTGTGGTCTGAGCAGTCCAACAATGGCTCTCTCCTACGGAAAGGCCAGTGACCAGTAGTTGTTCAGTCCTAAGACTGCATGTCTTAGCAGTCCCAATCTGATGCCGGAGTCCCTGGGAGGTCCTAGAGAGCTGCCAGTTTTCAGTCCACATTGGAATCCCAAAGAAGTAGATTCTAACAGCAGCAAAGGAATGAGTCAGGATAGACGAGCATTCCAGTGAGAGTGAGGGTAAGCAGACAAAATACAAGCTTCCTCCTGTGTCCTTTTATGTGGGCTACCACCAGAAGATGTCGCCTAGATTTAGGGTGGGTCTTCTGATCACAGATGATCACAATTCAGGGTGAGTCTTCCGCCTCAAGTAATCCAAGAAAAATCCCCCACGGTGTACCCAGCTGCTTGGGTTTTAGTTGCTTCCAGATGTAATCAAGTTGACAACCAAGATTAGCTATCACACAGACCCTCAGAGCACATTGTAGGTGTCCCCTGTGTTAGATCTGAGGATATGGTGAGGTCATTCCAGCCTGTCTGTCTCAGACCAAAGCTTGGCATGATTTACCTAGCAACATGATAAAACTAATCTGCATACTTTCTTAAGCCAAATTAGTTAACTTTTATAAAGATCATGAGTGTAAGTGGGGAATAGTGGAACAGGGTTCAGGAAATGCCCTCTCCTATCTCCTCTGAAGACAAAGCCATTGTTGGGAGGCCCTGCTGGTTAGAGGTTGCAGTCTACCATGGCCTGGCAGCTCTCTCCAAGCTCAGCAACTGGGGTACTCTCCACCCCGGGCGGGGGAGGGGGGCTTCCTGCGCTCTACCTGACCTTATCTGGAGAATGTCAGGCCTGGATGCCTGACTTATCTCTAGTGTGACCCTTGACACAGTCCCCTGCAGAAGCTTTCCCCCTGATGCCCATATGGTAATTAGACATGAGCTAGGAGCCTCATGATAGGAACTTGCTGTTTAATGCAAATCAGATGATGCCCCAGCCTCTGTCCCCATCCTTTGCATATCCCCTCACTCTGGAATAAAGTTGATCTGTCTCCCTGAAGCTCTCTCCTGGAAGGCTATAGCCACCCGTGTTCAGTCCATACAAAGCTCTCTCTTGCCCCTTCTGCACCTTTGTCCTTGTGGCCTGGTGGCCAGTGGACTGTGAGGGGAAAGAGGATAGATACCACAAGCCATAGCCTCTAAGGAGCCAGAGATGGACTTGTGCTGTGCTCTGTTAACAGTGTGCTTTTCATACACAGTGCTCACACTATTTAAATTGCTGGCTTATACTTGATGCAAAGTTCATTGTGTTCCAAGCTATAAGAATGTAGATACTGAAATTTAAAACATGTAGGGGGTGACTGAAGCCAGTCTAGACCCATTGTTATTTTAAGTCAGGGACAAAACCCACACAAAACAGATACACTGAAAACCATATGTCGGGCATTCTGCCTTTGTTTGCTGTTCCCTAAGACAGCTGATGGGTGAATTGAGGGAGGGCTCAGCCAGCATAGCTCTGCACTATCATAAGAACTTGTCAGCTTTCAGAAAACTGTGTCTGTCTTAGTCAATGGCTTCTGTCTTAGGATTCTATAGCTGTGAAGAGACAACATGACCATAGCCACTCTTATAAAGGAAATGTGTCTGTCTTAGTCAATGACTTCTGTCTTAGGGTTCTATTGCTGTGAAGAGACAACATGACCATAGCCACTCTTATAAAGGAAAACATTTAATTGGGGCTGGCTTACAGTTTCAGAGGTTTAGTCCATTATCATCATGGCAGGAAGTTGGCAGCATGCAAGCAGACATGATGCAGGAGAAGTAGCTGAGAATTCTACATCCTGTATCCACAGGAAGCAGGAAGAGAGCCACTGGGCCTAGCTTGGGCGTTTGAAACCCCAAAGCCCACCCCCAGAGACACACTTCCTCTAGCAAGGCCACACTTCCTAATCCCTCTCAGGTAGTGCCACTCTCTGATGACCAAGCATTCAAATGTATGAGCCTATGGGGACCATTCTTATTCAAACCACCATAGTGCCTGTTATACAGGATGCTATGGGAGGTAGAGCCTGAATTCTGTTGTGTTCATTGGATTATAAAACCACTGCCTGTAAGCCGGGCGTTGGTGGCGCACGCCTTTAATCCCAGCACTTGGGAGGCAGAGCCAGGCGGATCTCTGTGAGTTCGAGGCCAGCCTGGGCTACCAAGTGAGCTCCAGGAAAGGCGCAAAGCTACACAGAGAAACCCTGTCTCGAAAAACCAAAAAAAAAAAACAAAAAAAACAAAAAAAAACAATGAAAAAAAACCACTGCCTGTGTAACCATCTTCTCGGCTCTGCCATCCAAGGCACATATGACTTGTCTTCTAGGCTCAGCCTGGCTCCACTCCACATATGCTGCTGTCGTTGGTGGCTGTCTCATGGTACTGGCATCTCCAAAATTCTGGGGTCACTGCTACAATTGAACTGTACCTTTATCAGTAGCCTCTGCTGGGCTCTCCTCAGGGACCCTGACCCTGCCACATAGTGCCAAACTTCAACTTCTCTCTATGACCCCTTAAATACTGGGACTTCTACTGCAATCGAGGATGCACCTTCACCAGTGGCCTCTCCTGGTACCAAGCCGTACCTGTTGTCTGCATCCTCCTCATGCCTTGGAAAAGAGACCCGGGAGACTCTTACACATTACCAAGTTCAGCTGCCAGCACAGGTACAGCCTGGCCCCCTTTGGATCACAGCTTCTGTTTGCTGGTCTTGATTTAAGAGAGAGGCAGAGGCAGAGGCAGAGACAGAGACAGAGACAGAGACAGACAGAGAGGCATACTTGACACAAAATCTTCTAGGAAATGTTTCCTCCGTGTCAGCACACACAGAAGCTGTGATCTGGAGCAGAGCAAGATTCTTCCAGATTTTGCCTCAGTGATGCTGGTCTCTTCTTAATCACAGCTGATTCTTCAGTCCCAGATGACCAGTATCAATTGTCCCAGCAAAGCAGTTTTCATTTTAGTGGTTCTTAATTTAAAAATCACATGATCAGCCCTGGTAAGGTCTTTAAGGGACTCTCAGGCTCCCTCTGAAGCCTCACATGCCAGGCCTCCATCATCTGCACTGCTCCCAGTGTCAAATTCCAAGTTCCCGCCACAGCTCATTAAGCTCTGAACACTCTGGCTTTTCCAGTCCTAAATTCCAAAGTCCTTCTACAGTCTTCCCAAAACTCTTGGTCTGGCCTATCACAAAACTAGCCCACTTTCTGGTACCAATTTGTGTCCCAGTTTCTAATACGGTGATGAAACACCATGACCAAAAGCAATTCGTGGAGGAAAAGGTTTATTCAGCTTACATTTCCCCATCATAATCTATCATGAAGGGAAGTCAGGGCAGGAACTCAAGGCAGGAACCTGGAAGCAGGAGCTGATGCAGAGACCATGGAGGAATACTGCTTATTGGTTTGCTTCCATGGCTTCTCAGATTTCTTTCTTACGACGTAGGACCACTAGTAAATAAAAGGAAGAGCAACACCCATAATGGCCTGAGCCCTCCCATATCAGTCACTAATGTAAAAATGCCCTACAGGCTTGCTGCAAGCCAGTAATTTTTCTTTCACTTTTGAGATTATAATTACATCATTTCTCCTTCCCTCTCCTCCCTATAAACCCTCACAGTACCCCTCTTTGCTCTCTCTCAAACTCATACTTTCTTTCAGTCTCACAGCAAACTCCCTGATCTCTGGCTCTTACAATCTTTCTGCCCCCAGGCCAATCTTCTGAAAGGATTTTCTTAGGTCTGATTCTTTCTTCTAAAGTAATGCTATCTTGTGTCAAATTGAAAAAAAGAAAACAAACCGAGGAGCAAGTGTTAGACCTTATAAGCATAGGTATGTATGTTCTTGAATGTGAGAAATTTATAAATTACATGTATCTATAATTTTGTATTAGGGTCTATCTAAAATTTTTTTGTCCTAACAAAGAATAAAGTATTTATCACTCTGGAGAATGGACTCTATGCGCAGGATCTTCCAATGAGTCTATAAAGCCAAGGAGCACAAAAAATTAAACATTTTATTCATACCTTTTAGTGTGTGTGTGTGTGTGTGTGTGTGTGTGTGTGTGTGTGTGTGTGTATACACACAAGTACATGTGCATCTTCCTGTAGAGGCTCAAGGTTTTAATGTCAGGAATCTCCCTTGATTGCTCTGCCACTGTATTTTTTGAGGCAGGGTTTCTCCGTTAATTTAACCCCAGAGCTCACTGGTAGGGCTAGTCTCACTAGCCGGCTTGTTCTGGGCATTCCACCTCTGCATTCTAAGGCTGGTGTTACAGGTGGATGGCCACATCCACCTGTCATTTAGTGGGTTCTGGGAATCTGGAGTCCAGTCCTCTGAACCACCTCCCCAGATCTATCTTCCATCCTCCTGCTTCCTCTTCGACCTCACTCTACCATTGGAGCCTTTGTGGACTTGTATAGGGAAAAGTTCGCTTACAAATGTGGTCCTGCCTGCCTAGGCGCAGGGTGCTGGGCTTTGCTGACTCCCCATGGGAGACCTCGATTTGGGGGATGTGGGGATGTGGGGTGGCTTGGGAAAGAGGACTGGGAGGGTGGGAGGAAGGAGGAGGGGGGTCTGTGGATAGCACGTGGAGTGAGTAGAAAATTTCTTAATAAAGAAAAATGAAAAATAAATAAATAAATAAATAAATAAATATGGTCCTGTTAGGTCATGTGGGCTTGAAGACATTGGTTAGGCGCAAGCATGGGACATGGGACAGCAGAGTAAATAACAACAGAATAGCTGACTGATTGACCTTGACAAGAGACATGCCACAGAAATCAGAGATTTAAAAAAAAAAAAAATCAAGATTTAACCCAAATGAAAATGCCCACCCCTGTGGTCCAAGAGCACTGTGCATGCAGGTGTCTGCTCCCAACTTCCTAGGAAGCACTGTATTTTTACTGTGCTGTTTCCTGTGTGATATATGCTAGCCCTTAAAAAGGGATTTGGAAGAGAACATTAGATAAACACCTTATTAAAACAGCATTAAAAAGAGTTCGGTTTTCTTCCTTCTCCTGCTCTGAGGTGAGAAGGCACATTTGGCCTGTGTTAGTGTTACAGATCCGTGGTCAGGAAGCTGCAGGACAGCTGGTCTCACTCCATCTTAAACTGTCAAAGATTCTTCTAAGACTGTTAAAAACAAGCAAGCAACTTCTGTCACCTTGGTTTTTTTTTTTTTAAATGGTGGGCATTTTTAAAAGACCTTAACACTTTTTAAATTATACGTACTTGGATGTGTCTGTGTTGAAGTATGAGCATGTGAGTGGGTGCTGGTGGGGACCAGAGGTGGCAGGTGCCCCTGGACCTGCAGTCATAGGAAGTTGTGAACTGCTTTCTATAAACTTGGTCCTCTGCAAGAGGAGTGTGTGCTCTTAACCACTGAGCCATTTCTCAAGTCCCATGATGGACAATTGTCATTGTCAGTGAATGGCTTCCACAAAAACCTAGGTATGTGCTGTGTTGTGTTTTTATCAACCCATGCAACAATGGGCACCGTATGCATTCACACACTGCATGACTGCTTCCATGCCACTGCACCCAGCCTCCTTTGTAGAAGTTGCATGACTGCTCCCATGCAGCTGCATCCAGCCTCCCCTGTTTGTGGAAGTCAGCACTAGGCCTAGAAGGTAGAGGCTCACCATTCCCTGGAGCCATTGATCCCATTGATCCTGGAGACAAAAGCCCTTGGCCCTTCTAAATCTGTCAAATTAACATTATACATCTATGCATACAGCTGCCATAGTTGGTGTTTTGGGTGGAGTGAGTATATCAGTTCTCCAGGTGAAAATGGCCATACCATTTTAGGGTCATGTTTTACGTTAATCTCAGCAGTTACCTGGGACCCTGTGACTTACAAGTTACCTTATGACTGACTGGCCTGAGTCTTTGTCACAAACAATTTGAGGAAAATTAATACCTACCCTGGAGAGTTGTGAGATTAAAGAAAGTAAGACACTTTTAAACTCTGGTCTGAAAAAAAATGTCATTTTTATTGCTCGCTGGTATGTATATAAAAAGCATGACTAATTTTGTGTGGTTTCTTTACTTAACTATATACTAAAAATCCATCAACCTCAAATTCCCTTCAAACCCTGGCGATCTCTTGGTAAAACCTCACACACTATACTTGGCTGAAGGGAGCACTTGAGGTTTAAGGTTAAGGAAGGGCTGTGCAGAGTTGGGGCATTTAGAATCCACCAGCCAGCTGTATGTATGTGAGGAGATAGCTGAGCACTGTAAACTGCTGCTTCCAGACAGCAGTTCAACATGGGAGACGTGGAGGGAGGCTAGAAAGATGAAAATCCAGTGAATAAGTTCTTGACATTTCTTCGTGCCATTCTGAAACCAGGCAGTTTGGGCCCAACAGTTCCATCGTCACACACCCCCATTCCCCTTCATGCATCTAAGTGCTTTAGCAATGAGCCTCCAGCTCCCATCCAGCTGCCATGGACACGAAGGCTGAGGCCACAGCACTCGGCTCATCAAGACAACTTTGTGCTCTGCAGAAGAGGTAGCGGTCAGAGACAGACGTGGCTGTGCTCCTCGCAGGTGGTGGCCTCACCAGCCGTAGACAGGTACAGCTTCCCATCAGGACACACACAGATCTCATAGGACCCCGTAGAGCTGCCAGAGGGACCCGGTGTCCCCTGCTTCAGCTTGGGCAAACCCACAGTTTCAGCATCAAGCACCAGCTGTTTGGGAGAAAGGGGGACATGAGGAAGGAGGAGCAGACGGCACCAAGGGAAGTTCCCAGCGTATTCTAAGATAGTTTCCTCCCGGTGAAAGCAAGCTGGGTACCGAGCAGCTGGGTCCTGCCTGTACTTGAGTCCTCTCAAAATGACCTCTTCCATTCTTTGTGCAGGCCGGGCTGATATGCTCCTCCCATGTGGAGAGAGGCCCTATTTTCTTCTACTCCCCAGCTGGGAAAACTGACCAATTGTTTTACATTTGGTTCAGGAAACTACATTGCTTTTCAATTCTGGGTTGCTTCCCTCCTGTTGTGGAATATAGTTGAAGATATGTTATACTCGTTGATGTTGTGGAACATTTGTTTAATGATGCAAAGATGTGTGGCATTCTTTTATGTTGCATTTGTTTAACTCTGGAAAGCTGTGATACTTTGTCTAAAACACCTAATTGGTCTAATAAAGAGCTGAATGGCCAATAGCTGGGCAGGAGAAAGGATGGGCGGGGCTGGCAGATGAAGAGAATGAATAAGAGGAGAAATCTGGGAAGAGAAGATGAGGAACGAGAGGAGGAGGAGGAGGAGGAGGAGGAGGAGGAGGAGGAGGAGGAGGAAGACGACGACATTAGAGGCCAGCCACCCAGCTATACAGCCAGTCACAGAGTAAGAAGTAAAGAAAGGTATATAGAATAGATAAAGATAAAAGCCCAGAACCAAAAGGCAGATGGGATAATTTAAGAAAAGCTGGCTAGAAACAAGCCAAGTTAAGGCCGGGCATTCGTAAGTCAGAACAAGACTCCGTGTGTTTGTTTGGGAGCTGGGTGGAGGACCCCAAAGAACTAAGAGTAAAAACAACCAACTACGGGCTGGGGACTTAGCTCAGTGGTAGACCACTTGCCTAGCAAGTGCAAGGCCCTGGGTTCGGTCCTCAGCTCTGGGAAAACAAACAAAACAACCAACTACACACTCCTAAAAAAATGGCTTTTGAAGTTATTTGACAAAACTGACAGAATTGTTATGCCAATTCATACTGTGATCGCATGGAGCTTATGCTAAATTGTCTCCTTCCCATTGGGATAACAAACAGTCCACAGGAATGGGATCATCTTCATTTTTGCTTGTGGATGTCCAACTTTATCCTGACTTTATCTGTGATTTGTTTTCCCAGGAGAGACAACCGAATTCACCTTACTAGCTGCCAACCATTTCCCTAAACTCTTACCATTATTTGAAACCCTTCTGTCGTCTACCAAGGGCTGAATGCAATAGACCTGAAGACAGAAGCCAGGGCAAGCACCATGGAAACCCCCGGGTTTGTTAAAGAGGAGCCTAAGAAAGAGCCATTGATGAGGCGGGGAACCACTCTGCTAAGGACATGAGAACAGTCGCCTTGAGCAGCTTGCCCCTTCCTCTCCACACTCACTCGTTAGAAAGAAGTTTCAGTGCTTTGTAGGTTGGCATAGTGTCTTCATTGTCAGCCAGCTTAGCGCTCTCTTTGATTCCTACAGCTCCCGTCCAGAATTCCCATCTCCTAATGGGCTGTCAGAGCACTGCTAGCTGCAGGACAGATGCCTTGCACTGTGTGGCGTTGCAGAGCAGCAGAGCAGAGGCAACCCAGTGGGCACCGGGCCATGCCAGGGCATCTTTGAGTGCTTGCTCTTCCCGGGAGGCTGTCACCCCGGCCTCTCTGCCCTCTCCTGACTTGTAGTTGGTAGGTTAATTTGTCCAGTCGTTTCTTTTCCTCCACTGACAGCCCACACTGTTTCTCTGTCCGCCATGTTAGGCTGGACTCCAGACATCTGTCCTCCCTCTGTCCAGCTCCTACTCATGGGGAACAGCAACTGGAATTAGAGGTCCCACTGTGTGCTATCTGCAAAAATGCTGCCTGATTCACAGAAGGAAATATGACCATTTAAAAACTGAACCTTTATGCAGTGTGTGGTGACACTGTGTCTCCATAGCAACTGAAGCCTTGTGCAGTGTGTGGTGACACTGTGTCTCCATAGTAACTGAAGCTTTGAGCAGTGTGTGGTGACACCATGTCTCCATAGTAACTGAAGCCTTGTGCAGTGTGTGGTGACACCGTGTCTCCATAGTAACTGAAGCCTTGTGCAGTTTGTGGTGACATTGTGTCTCCATAGTAAGATTTCAAAATCCCTGACTTCATCTCTGACTTTGCCTGCTCTGGGGTCTCATAAGCTCCTAAGTTTCAGTTTGTAGATGACTTTCATGTCTTCCCTGTGGGTGATCATTGACTGGCTTCTGTCCATATACCCAGAGTGGCTTCTCATGACCGTCTTTAGGTGCATCCTAACTACATTTTCCTGTTCATCTTAAATGAACGTCATTTCAAAATGCTACACTAGTGCCTTCAGACCACAAGACACGATGAAGCAAACAGTCTCCACACTTGTCTAATGAGGAGACAGGCACAGAGGGCTGGCAAACTTTCTAGAACTCAAACCCTCAAGCTTCCGGGTTTTCCTGTGCCCTGCACTCCTTGTACTGTGTTTTACAGTTTCTGCTGGCTGTCCCTGGGGCAAGCCTGGGGCAAGCCTGGGGCAAGCCTGGGGCAAGCCTGGGGCAAGCCTGGGGCAGAGCTGGGGAGGGAGCGCTTAACCATGCACCCCCACTGTGCTAGTGACTTAGGACAGCACTCCACACACACACCCAGGCAGCAGGAGCACAAGAGCACACAGCTCTACCTACACATCGAAAGGACATTATGACGGGGCTGTTAAAGAGACTTCCTGAACCTATGCGTTGTTTGAACATAGAAGCAAGCTCCCAATCTGTGCAATATGCACTATAATAACTACAGTCAGCTTCTGCTCCAACCTGTCACCTCACTGTGGACTCCATAGGTAGCCTGGAATGCCTGATTTCCCCACTGACTGAAGCTGAGCCTTTGCCTTCTATTATTAATAAAGAAAGTTCTACAAATCATGGTGTAGGGTGTATCTGCTATACTGTCATTCTGGACTTGAGCCCCAGAAAGGAACCTTACTGTAGCTGACCTTTGGAAAAATACTTGTTTTTCTTCGTTCATTTTATTTTGCACTCAACTCTGTGCAAGCAAGCATAGTGCTCTGGGCAACAACAGGGGACAGTTGTCATTTGTACATAACCGCAATCATAGCCATGCTGTGAAACACTGAGTCACTAGGAAATGCAAAAATTGGTGTCTGCATGTCCTGAAAGTCTGCAGCGCTTTTTCACAGCTGAAAATAATGAGTGGCTTGGTGCTGCAGATGCCAGTGTATGAAAGTGAGCTCACTATGGCCTGAATCTAATCTTCTGTGCCCTTCCCCAGTCCTTATCTGACTCAGTCCTTCCCACACTGGCCATGCTATGCCTTTCGT
>CABHPP010117274.1:7011-23829 GCA_902168425.1 Peromyscus attwateri | reverse complement strand
CACACACACACACTCTCTCTCACTCAAAGTCTGTTTAATGACAGAATTCTTAACGGTAAGAATTCAAACTTTCTGCTACTATTACTACAATAAAATGATGGAGATACTAATTATCAGGATTTACAAAATCAACAAATGGGAAAAATCATCACAATTTGGATATAAAAATTCTTCCCCATAATGCAGCACAGAAACCTGATTAGATCATAGACAATGAATGTCAAATTGCCCAACAATTGTCGCATGATTCCTGATAAGTATAACTTCAAAATATCTGTTAAATACAGCAAACACTGGAGATAAAAACCTGATAGAAGTCTTGAGTAAATGTTTCTTTCATCAAGGTATGAATGCTAACCCAAATATTAATGAAGTGATGTGTATTTCCACTACTGTATTTTTCCACAAATAACGTAACTTTTCTTTTCAAGCTATTATGCCTGCTGTAAAACAATAAATAGCAACCACAGAGAAGAAAACAGTGAAAGACATCTCCTACAGACGTGGAGAAAAGAAAATGCCAAGACAAAGGGACTCTACAGTTATACTCAGAGAAGTTTATAACCTGGAACCAAGAAGACAGGATAGTCCCAAGTGGACTAAGTCCCAAGAGTGACAGTGTAATCATATGTCCCAAGCTGGTACAGCTGAGAAGTGAGAGCCCAGCTCACTTGCAGTGAGAGACAGTCATTGAATTTTGCGGATCTTTTATGGTGGTTTAGGATGCTTTTGAAGCAGGATTTTTCCAACTAGACATCCTAGTGCCACAATTCTCAGAAGGTTCTATTGAGGAAAAAGGAGACAATTTGTTCTTTTAAGGAGACACTACCACTAAAGGGCCTGTTCCATGCTGATCATTTTTTTTTTCCCAACTCATTTGACCTCGGCACCCAATTCTATATAATACCTTCCAGAAACCTCTTTCTCTGAAATTTTGCTTTATAAAATAAGATCAGGCCACTAGAAAGAATGGGTTTTGAAATTAGATCTGTATGCTGAAAATTCATCCAGCAAATATATTATGAAGCCCATTTCTGCTTCCATTAAAGGACCTGTTTTCTTCAATATGTCTTCCTAATATAAAAGTTTATTAGGCAAAAATACTTAAAAAGTAAATTTAACCTTCACATTTCTATCTAATTAAAATATTTGAACCAATCAAACAAGCACTTATGAACTTCCATGGCTCAGGTAATGTATGTAGCCCTCTCAATTCCTTATTATGTATGCATTTTTAGTCCATAAAATTGAGTAAATCATCTGCTTGAATGAATTATCTGCTTAGGAGTTTTTCACATTGACCTTCACAGTCTCTTGGGGTCTTTGAGTGCGTATAACTATACTACAAAGCTATATTTGAATTTTTAAAAAAATGTAATTCATTCTCTTTTTTCCTTTCCATCCAGCATGAATAATCAAGAATCCATGGTATTATGGATTTTTAAATGTCAGGAATTGTAAAGCTGTCTTGCCTATTACAGTAAAACTTCATTAGGGGCTATCATGTATTCAAAGTAGTGTATAATTCAAAGCAGCTGCACATCCCAGCGCCTCTCCTCCAGATGTACCATTGTCCCTTAAATAAAAACATCATACAATCCAAGGACTCTGTAGTTTCAAGCCTTGTTTCTAGGTGCCTGGAATCTTGATTACTATATCTTAATAATGTCATTACATTATCTTGCCATGGAACACAGCAAAAATGGCTCTTCCCCACTGATCCATGTATCCTTCAGGGTACTGGCTTCTAGTCAAGTAATGACTATTCAGGCCTGGATCATACATCAACCATCCTACAGCCTTATAGGTTAGCATTGTACTTTAGAAGTATTTCAAAATTACAGTTCTTTATATTGAAAGGTTCTGATTCATATTAGGCAAAAATCTCCTGGTCCTTCTCCACTGAGGCCAAGCATTCACTTATGAGTCTGCATTACTTCAATATTTCCTGCTTTTATTCATGAAGGCAAGTATAATTTTCTTAAAGGCAATACACACCCATTGGAATGTGATACTTTTATAGTTGTATGTCCTAAGTAGTGATAGTTTTTTAATAAGAAAACTAAGCTCCCATTGTTTTTCCTAGAGAAGTTATGACTAGGACAAGTAAGATCAAGTGACTATGGAAATAAAGAGCATACATTCTGTACTGTGAAGGATCAGGACAGGAGAAAACCTTGTGTAAAATATTGTGTTAGCCCACAGTAGCCAAGAACAAGAACAAACTTAAATCAAGATTAAAATAAAAGCTAATCTCACCCCCTTCCATCTTCCCTTTGGATGATTGGACTTCCTTGTCATCTACAACTTTGTGAATCAGTTTTTACAAAGGAAAAGATAAAACCCATCTTTACATAAAGTCTTACATATCAAAAGGAAAGCTCACAAGACACCAAACTCATGGTTTTGGCACACCAACTGCGTGGAGCTGAGAGAGGAGAAAGAGGGTAGCACGAAGTATGTTTAGGATCCATGCCATCCACCATCAAGTAATGGTTTAAGTAGGAAGCAATCAGAAAGAGACCACAGCAGCTCCATTTCAGTTATTCTAGGTTTAGAACAATAAATAGTTTTAATCAGGTATGTTCCAAGGCGCAAATGGCTCTCTAAGGCTATAACTCAGCCGGAGTAAGCACTTGCAGAGCCTGGTAGACCAGTAGGCTCCATCCACAGAGCACAGACACCTGACCTTTCATAAAATCTGTAACACCTTAGATAGAGAGTAGCACATCTGTTGTGGAACTTCAGCATGTTGGGCTGGAGAAACAAATCTCCTTTACTAACACAGACGGTGTCTTTTGCCTGCATCATCACAGATCACTAAGTGAAGGGTGTGTTGAGATACTGGTGCTGATGAAGGGGGAGCAACACTTTAGCACTGTCCTTCCTGGAGTCCCGCCACATCACAGCCAGAAAGGTCTTCTAACAAAATCTTTTCACCCTGTGAGTAACTAAACACCCCAGAAGGAGTCCAACATGAACCACCTCTTCAGGAGTCTCCAATGAGAGGTAACATGACACTTCAGCTTGCACAAGAAAAAAAAAAAAAAGACAACAACAACAGAAAACCAAAAAAATCAGTGTCTGCATTTGATGAATAAGTCATTAAGACAGTTTGTAGGATGCTAAAGGGATTACTTTTCTTATCAGGGCACACAGCCTTGTATATATGTTCCAAGCTGCAATCCATCATTTCAAGGGAGTGCCGGGCCTCTGTAAGACAGTTTATCATTTGATGGTAGAAGATTACAGTGAGGCTGATAATGGACACTGGAATTATAATGGGTGGAATGAGTGAAAGCCAGAGACGTGATTAAGTTCTTACCCATGATTTCTTCCGTCTAAAATCAGTAGCTAAACAAGGTGAATGAGACAAAAATCAAGTTTTACCTTCAAACACTGTGACACATACCAAAAATAAAACTTGTTGATACAAAAATAATTTGTCACTTGGATGTCTCAACTCTTCTCTGGGAACAGAGTCAAATAAAAATATCAAAGCCAGAGAGATTTGGGCGTCTTTCTCATTGCCACCTGCTTTGCCCACCCACCAGCCTCCTTCCAGACCTTGTTAGCCCCACACAGCTGGTTTGCTGAGCTCTGCCTTCAGCGATGAGATGCATTAATGTAAACAGAGGGGTCACTGCTGTGGTCAGCTGTCAGGGTAGTCTCTTTAAGTGACTAGGATGCTATGCACCAGGCGAGATCGGTTTCTGTGTCCTCAGTAAAGGACAGCTCTTTACAAGGTCCTACCCATGGGTCTATGAAGAAAGTGAAATCTGACTTAGCTCAACTTCTAGCTAAAGACTTCTCCACATTAAAAACATAACTCACGTTTACTGTAGATGTCATCATGTCCCCGTTGCAGAGTGAATTCACAGTGATAAGTAAGGGCTTTCCTTGATGGACCCCCCCCCCCCCTTTTTTTTTTCTGCCAGGAGTCCTAACCAGTGAAGTTGGGGGAAAATTCATCCAGTAAATTGGACAGAATTGAGAGAGCACTGGAGACACAGCCTCTATCCTTGAACGTTCTGGCCAGTTCTTCAACACAAGCCTGAAAGGCAAACTTCGCAGTCATCTATTCCTGAATCCTGAAGGTCGTATACATAACCCCTACTGCATCCTCAAAGCAGATAAAAACAGCCAACGTCCAGGGAATTTGCCCTCAAACTGTTGGAGTCAACTTGGGCTGGCGTGCTTGGGGGTGGCGATGGCGTTAGGCCATGAATTTCAGTTTCAATGGTCTATGTTGAAAAAACGGGAAGATGAGATTTTTCACCGCTGGTAGGTACTAAAAGGTGTTTGTTTACTCTCCACCGGCACCCTCTTCCCATCCCGGGCTCTTCCCAGCTTGGACCACGCAAGACTGATTTGCCCAGATGGCTTAGAAATAACCTAGACACTCACGCACACCTGGTTTTGTTTGTGTGTTTGCCCCTAGGGGACTATCAAGAAGAAAGTGTCAGAAATGGCAACACAAAGCTCGCGGAGTTAAGAGGGCTGTGTCTGGGGAAGCGCCTGTGAATGTGCTTTGCTCTCTGGGCCCTAGGTTGGCATAAAATGGCATCGGTTTCAGTATAAACGCCGCCAAAGCCGGTCGGAGGGAATTTCCGCTGAGCAGTTTAATCATCAGCATAAGATCTCGGTAGAGGTGCCCGGGAGAGGGCTAGTCTGCACGGGTGTAGTCCCCTGGCCTCTTCCCACACTGCACCTCTAAGCCCCGCCACCGACCCAGCTCTTCTCCCACTTTCCTGTCCCAGTTCGGCTCAGACTAGGCTCACCCAGAACTCAGCTGGAGAACTCCGAGAGGGTAGAGGGAACCGGAAGGCAGAGTCCTAGTCAGGTCCCCAGGACAGCAGCGCCCGGGGCCCGGAGACAGCCAGGTGGCACGGCGGGAGGGGCTGCCCTCTGCACTCCGGGGCGGGAAGGGCTCCCTCCCCTCCGCACTCACCTGCGGCTACGGCTCGGAAGCTGCGGACCGTGTTGCCACCGCGCAGAGGCTGGGGACCCAGGGGCTGCGAGCCCGGCGTCCGGGTGTCCTGGACTCTGCTGCCGCCGCTGTACCTGTCGTAGAGCCACAGCATATGCTCCGACACCTTGTCGTGCGGCGGCAGGTCCGGGCTCGGGTCACCACCTGTCGTGCGGTCGCCTGTCCCAGCCCGGCTGAGCTCAGGGAGATGCAGGCTCGGTCTCTGTCCCAGCGCCAGGTCCAGGCAGAAGCAGCCCAGCCACAGACACAGCCACCCTCGCGCCCTGGCCATTGCGAGGTCCCGCTGTCGCGCCGCCACGCTTCTTCGGGTCGCCTGGGGCACTCGGGAGGCGCAGGGGACGGCGGCAGAGCCCGGGTGGCGCTCCAGCTGCGGAGTAGGCGCCCAGAGCCCGGCACAGCTGGAGCGGGGACCGCGAGGGCCGGCAGGTGGGCTCAGAGTGGCAGACGCGCCCGCTCCGCTCCCCTCGCCGACCGAAGGGCTGAAGGTCTCGGCGTGCGCAGCCGGGTTGTCACGCGCGGGCTCTCCCTCCCGCGCCACCTGAGGCTCGGGAACACCCGGCCAAGTGGCCGCGCTGGGGATCTGGATCTGCGCTCCACCGGCCTGGGACGCGCGCCGGGGCGGGGTGTGCGCGGTCGCAGCCAGCTGAGTTCTCAGAGGACGTGGTGTGTGTATGTGTGAGTGTGGGTGAGTGAGTGAGTGAGTGAGTGTGTGTGTGTGTGTGTGTGTGTGTGTGTGTGTTAGAGACAGAGACACAGAGACACACAGAGATACAGAGACAGACTGGTTTTGTTCCTTCTTGCCCTGATCGGATCTGTCCAGTCCGCCTGTGGCCAATTTCTCTCTCTAGCCTCTAGCTCGCCCTCCTTAGGCAGCTGGGACAAGACTATCTCCAGAAGAGAAGCGGAGAGGGAAGTAACCAGCGAACTAGAACCAGAAGGCTGGGGAGAAACGGGGAAGGGAGCTCAGGGAGGGGCAGGTGGCTCAGGCGAGGGGAGGCTGGAGGAAGAGTAGGAGGGACTTTAAAAGAAAATCTGAGCACAGTGGCTACACTCCTGATAGCAAAAAAGGCAGAAACCAACAGGAGCGTTTCTTCCGTTTTTGCTGTTTGTTGTGGGGGTGTTTGCTATTGAAGTTTGTTGTGTATTCTTCTGATTCCAAATAAAATCACCACTACGTGAACGCCACACTTGGCTCCTTTCCTGAGCCTCTTGGGAGGGCTGTGGACCCAGACACCTGCACCATCATCCTAGAAATTAACCCATCACAGCTTTTCTTTTTCACACACACCCTCATCTTCTTCTGAGGAGATAAACGAAATGAAATTGCACCCCAAGGTAAAAAATATAAGCTAACTACCACAAGCTCACTCCCATCCTACCAGTCTCTCTCTCTCTCTCTCTCTCTCTCTCTCTCTCTCTCTCTCTCTCTCTTTCTCTCTCTCTCTCTCTCTGAATGGGTTTCCTTGAGGAATGCTGATGTGAGAGCCGGGTCACTGAATTCTAGAAGAACCTGGTGTGCAGAGCAGACTTGAATGTAGCTAGTTCTGATGTCCAAGTCATTCCTGTATCCTGGGTTGTAAAAGAGAGATTAAAATGTTGGCCAGCAGTCTGGTACCATGTCCCAGGCACTTGCTTACTTCCCCCAACCCCAGATAGGGTTTCACTGTGTAGCTAAGGTTGGCCTTGAACTTACAGTCTTACTGCCTCAGCCTTCCAGGCATTGGGATTACAGGCATGTATCACCCATCGTGGGCTACAGGTATTGTTTTCAACGAATCTTCAAAACAAAACCCACTCTACAGGCTAAAAGACTGAGAGAAAAGGAGATGCCTAGTAGCTGGCAGAATTGAATTCCAAACCCAGGGAGCCTGACTTCCAGGCTGCAGTCACCACACTCTTGAGGATGGAAGTGACTTTAAACTGGCTTGAAGTCCCTGAGCATGTCCTTACCATAGTTCTGGCGGTGGCAATAGAACTCTCATTCACTGTCCCTTACAGAAAGCTGTCCTGTCTCTGGGGCATGGACATTTTGGAAAAGAAATAGGTTCACAGGTCACATTGAGCCTTCAAATTTTAGTTTCTCCTTTATTGGTGAATAACAAATTCCTCTTAGAGTTTTGTTGGAGTAATATTAGGAAGCAGTACTCAGTGACTGGCACATGACTAGTTTTGAGTAGAGACTCAATTCCTTTCAGCCCAAATTATCCCAAATGCAGACCATGTTCTCCCCACTCAGTCCCTTCTCAAACCACTGTTCTGTTGTTTGGATTTTGCCCTTAGCCACCCCAGGAACAACCCTGTAGATAATAACACATACTTCAAGAGCGATTGAGAGGCTTCAAGGAGATCATGTGGGTGATCTTCGCCAGGCACAGAAAACATAATAGCTTTTGTGATTAATAATGAGAACCTAATTGTGAAATTGAATAGGCACTGGAAACTTACTCTTTGATTTCCCCTGTGGATCTGTGTGTTCCCTCCTCTTCCTGCTCTGTCTCAGCTGTGTGAAATGTTCTCACGTCTTCATGCTCTGCCTTGAAGCGATGCCAAACTGAGGAGAAAATTCTCCATTCTTCCTGCTTAAGGTGGTCACTGTGGCCTGTCAGTACCTTAAGGTCATAGTCCTGTTTCCTCCAGCCAGAGCCCTCAGTGTGGAAAGTCCATCCCCTGTTTCTTAGTATCCCCAAGGACCTGCCTCCCTCAAGCCTTTAACTCCAGTGCAGGGTATATATTTCCACTGCAGTTTGTTGCCCTGTAACTTACATAGTCCTTATAATTGGCGGAGATGGCTACATACCTGCTATGTCTTCACATCTTTCTATCTGAATGAACCTTCACTTCTCTGAGCTTGTATTTTCTCCGCTGGGCCCAATAGCACACAGCTAGAATCCTAGGACTCCGCAAAAGCTATATAGGAGTTCAAAGCCACCCTGGTCTACATAGCAAGACTAAGACCCTGTCAGAGGAGATGGGAAAGGGAGGGAGGGAGCAAGGAAGGAAGGGGGAGGACCATGAATGATGGTGGTCTGGGGTGAGGAGGGTAGTGGGGGTGGGGAGAAAATATTAACATAGGGCCCAGCATATACTCAATGCTTCGGAAGAGCTGGTTGATATGCCATCTTTCGTTGACCCCCATGGAAGGCCTTACCCTTTCTGAGGAGTGGATGGTGGGGGGGGGGAGGGGTAGAAAGGAGTTGGCAGGGGGATGGCAGGAGAAGAGAAACGGTAGTTGGTATGCAAAATAAATTTAAAAAACTTTAGTAATAATAGAAAAGAGTTGGCTGAGACCTAGGAGAATTGCCTGTCAGTTTTTTGTCACAAGCAGATATCAGATCACACCCATCATTGTGTTTCAGTGACCATTTATTAGATTCAAAACAAGGAACGTATCCAGGCGTTAAACATATGACGTGATCCATCCCTACCAGGGGCTGTCAGCTGTAAGACTAGAACAGAATCAGAATGTGAAAACCATTGAACCAAGTGGACACCACCGTGAGAATCCAAATCTTAAATCACTTCAGGCTCATTTCCACCATACCCCAAGAAAGGTGGAGCATAGAGGAAAGAGGGGGATCCAGGATCAGGGTGTCTAGCAAAGACAAGCAAAGGCACCTGTGCCAATCTTGTGAGCAGCTCTTGGGGAGTTGATTTGAAAGCACACTGTTCCCTCGTCAGCACCCCTGGGGTTGCCACTGAGATGCTTCAAGACAGTGGGACACTGCTTTCTGTTGTCAGGGCTACAGAATCTCAGATCTGGTCCTCTAAATTGTTTCAGAATGTTGGTATCTTTTGATGCCTACTCTCCCCAAACAATAAATAACTAGATCATAGGCTTTCTAATTCTGGCCAGTCTCCAGTTTAGGATTTATTGATTTATGGAGGGTTCAGAGCTTTTCACAAAGAGTAACTTCAGAGCTAAATACACCACTGGTACAAATGTCTTGTATCTGATTTCTCTGTTGTGTCAGATTAATTGAGTTGTTTTGATTTTTAATAATAGGGCATTCCTCATATACTAGTGTTACTGTTACAACTAACTGCTGGGCCAGGGACACATTGTCCTCTCTTTCCTAAATGCAAAGAGTTAAAGAAAGGTTTTCTCATAGCTGCAAGCCACAGCAAAACACAGTTTGAATTTTAGTGGAGTCTGTTGAATTGAACTTTACTTTTGGCTGCAAAAGCCTATATCTATATGTGTATATGTGCACTGTGCATAACTTTTCTTTTGGCATTCCTGGGCACTATGTGCATTCATGTGCTGAAATCTTCCCATCAAAAATCATTATTGAATACTCACATACTGTGGCACACTATGCACTGAGTATGACGTGACCGTTAGTGTTTTAAAATTAGGCCAGTTGTGAAAATCCACATAGATTTTTCACAAGATTGGACTCCACTAACATTTCTCTGTGGGTGGGAAGGAGGGCTTTTGAGGAGCATGGACAGCACGTGACGCCCCACAGCCCTCCCTGTGGATATATAAGTGGTTAATGATTTTTGGGCAAAGGCTCTTCTTTAGTGATGTAGCCCCTGGTAAATTTCACATGCTCTTGTAGGTAGCCCCTTACTCATGCTGCTATAAGTGACCACAATTTAACTTTGTGGTTCATAGACCTGGACTTGGATGGAGTTGGGTTTTTTTGGTCTGTCATTGGTACCCTGGAGGGAATGAATACTCATTTGCTCCTACAGCCCCAGGAAAAGTTAACACAAAGTTAATGTTATGTAAGGCTGTATTTGCAGCTGTGGGTTCTGGTTCCTATCTTTTTTTATTTCTCCTATCTTTGTTTCATCTAGCCAGTAAATATTTTGTATCTATTTTGATTGTGACAGTTAATTTAGTGTCAAGAATGTGAAGATGATAACATGTGGTCTCTTCCTGGGAAAACTTAGTCTACTGGAGACATGAGATAGCTTATTAATTAACTTTGGAAATATTGGTGTAATTTTGATTGACTGAGTCCTTTTTTCCCCTGCAAACCACAGAAGACACACTGCATGGAGAAGATGACATTTGAACAGTTTTAAAGTGAAGCAGAAGATTTTGCAAGAGTTTTTTGGATAGTATGTTCAACACAGAAGAAGAACATCATCCACATAGAGCATATCCAATGCTGAGAGAGAGAGATCTGCACTGGGGTGCAAGAGGCCACGTTTATGGAATTATCTTGGCCCCTTGCCCAGTGTTTCTCACTACTTACTTCCTCGGTTAAGTCACACTGACTGTGTGCTTGTATTTAGCTGTCAGGGTAGCTACAGATGATATGCTTGGCTTTGACTTCTCTATGGGGCCTGAGCACCCACTTTCAGTAAATGTGTGGATAACCTGTTGATATCATGAATTTAGCATATGGAAAAATGAAATTCATCATTTCTACCCTCCAAGCATACTCTTGCCTGCAAACTCTTATGACTGATCCCATTACCCTTTCAGCCACCAGGTCCCATGTCATGGTCCTTATTTGATTTTTCTCAGATTGTCACATGGGGTCCCCAATTGGCACTTGGTTTTCTTCTCTCTAGCTGTGCTTGATTTCTACAGCTGTATAAGCAGTTACCACAAGTTTAGAGGCTTAAACGATGCACATTTATTATCTCCCAGGTCTATAGTACAGGTGTGCTCAGCTGAGTTCTCTGCCCAGGGTCTCACAGTCAAATTGTTGGCCAGTTTGGTGTTTTCATTTGAGGGCTCCAGAAAAAAAATCCCCTTCCAAGCTCATCCATTTTCAGCCATTTCTGCCAGTTGTGAGATTGAAGTCTCATCTGGCTGTTCACCACGGCTCCTATCAGCTCCTGGAAAGCCCTGGACATTTCTGCTGTGTGCTCCCCTCTATGTTTATCTAGCAATGAAGAATTTCTTTCATGTTTACTGGAGTACTTCCAATCTCTTTCTACAGAAAACAAAAACAAAACCCCAAAAACAACAACAACAAAAAACAAACAAAAGAACAACAACAAACAAACAAAAAAAACCCCCAAACCCCCAAACCATATTCTTTTAAAGAGCTTACCTGAGGCTAGGCCAGTAATGATTATCTCCATTTTTTAATGTCAACTTTGGCATGTGATGTAAGCTAATCATCTCAGTGGAATGCTCTCAGATCCATGGCCTCTTCCCACTCAAAATGGAGGGCCCCTTTAAAGGTCACAGGTCACTAGAAGCCATTTTAGGATAACGACTATATAGTATCCAAGTAGTCAACTACTAGATTTATGCTCTCCAAACAGTCCATTCTTGCTATAAGCTTTCTTCCAAAGGCAATATGGAGCTGCACATAACCGACTACATTAAAAAAAAAATCAAGTCAAGCCCTCAGGTTCTCTCGAACTTTTCCGATTTCCCCTCCACCTTGTTTTTGAATGTTTCTCCCTCTTTTTCACACGCTTCCAATACAGCAGCCATAGTGGACTGTGCCTGCCAGCTTTTCCCACTTACTGGCTTCCTTTCCCTGTTTTGTCTATGGCGACTCATTCATCCGAAACTGGTACCTTTTCCGTTGAAATTCCAAAGTGTTGTTTGTTCCTGCTCCTTTCCATCTTAGCGGTACTCAGTACTTCTCCTACAGCACCCAGGGCCTCTGTCTTTCCATCTTAGAGCAGTACTCAGTACTTCTCCTACAGCACCCAGGGCCTCTGTCTTTCCATCTTAGCAGTACTCAGTACTTCTCCTATAGCACCCAGCGGTCTCTGTCTTTCCATCTTAGTGGTACTCAGTACTTCTCCTACAGCACCCAGGAGACTTTGCTTACACAGCTAGTTTACTTTTGCAAAGCAAGACCCATTTATTTTAAAATAATAATAATGTAAAACATACCCACTCCCTATTGGTGAGGGATATCAGGATCTAACCTCTGACTTTACATCTGATCCATTGTTTTCTGGTGGGTTCTTCTATCCACAGGAATGTTATTCTCACTCAGTCTGGCCCAAGCTTAACATGAACTTCATCCCCCTCTCAGTCATAGCATTGACACATTGGAACTTGCAGACACAATTTGCTAAAGGATCGTGGGAATAAACATACTATGGTAGTTTGAAAGAAAATGGCCCCCAAAGGGAGTGGCACTATTAGAAGGTGTGGCCTCGTTGGAGTAGGTGTGGTCTTACTGGAGGAAGTGAGCCACCATGGAGGTGGGCTCTGAGGTCTCATATATTTTCAAGATATTAGTATTTCAGACCACTTCTTGTTGCTTGTGCAAGATGTAGAACTCTCAGCTACCTCTCCAGCACCATGGCTGCCTACACACCACAGTGTCCCATCATGATGATAATGGACTAAGCCTCTAAACTGTAAGCCATCCAAATAAATGTTGTCCTTTATAAGAGTTGCTGGGGTCATGGTGTCTCTTCACAGCAATAGAAACCCCAACTAAGACATGCACCATATATCAACATACAACTATACAATCTGTCTTACATGATGTTTTTCCTCTTAGTTTTCTGTCTTTTAAAAACATGACCTAGAAAAAATTTATGTGTGTGTGTGTGTCTCTGTGTGAATGTATGCCCTGTGTGGTTGCCTGAGGAGGCCATAGACAGCATCCATTCTCCTTTGGATTTGAGTCTTCTGGAGAATAGCAAATGCTCTTATCCATGGAGCCATCTCTCCAACTCTGGTTTTCTGTCTTTTGAGTGTTTTTCTTTGCAGTCTTTGTCTTTTTAATCATCTTTGCAATATCACTAGATGCTAGACACCACTACCTGCTGGTGATACAGCTGTGAACAAACTGAAACTTTATGTGTGTTGTAAGTCTAGTGTCAAGACAATAAGACACAGACTGAGAGGCAGATGTTTCTCTCCCATGCATTCACAAATCTTCACTGAGTACACCTTATGAAGCATGCACACACTGTTCTAGATGTTCTCAAAAGACTTCCCACACTGAGCTTAGAGTCCTAAAATGTGGAGAAGTTCCCACAGATTAAAAAAGAAAGAATTGTATAGAAACGCCATGAAGATAATAAATCAGAGTTGCAGGATCAAGAACACTGTGGGAGTAGAGCACAGTTCTGTGATACTGAGGTCAAGAAAGGCCTCCTGAATGCAGTGTTGGAAGGGAAACTTAAATGATCTGAAAGGCAGGTACAAAAGGCTCTGGAAGAAAAGTGTTCCAGAGAAGCATAGCAAGGGGCAAGAATGGCCTGCTGGGCATCTTCCAGTGACCATTCTCCACTTCTGCTTGCTAAGTACCATTTACGGACAACCTCTCACTTTCTAGAAAATTTGCACACAAAGTTAGACCTCCTGTATCTGTTCTCTGAAGAATACCAAATGAGAATGGAAGGCAGTCTTGGGTGTGGGAAGAGCTGGTTGCATCCTCACTTCCATTTACTTTTGTTATTCCCAAATCCTTAGCGGCAGGGATTATTCATCTAGATTTTCTTCTCATTGCCTTCTATATGGTTCCCTCTATAGAGCTGCCTTCTACAGTGATATTTACATATTCTGTAGGGACATTTGCTGAGCTGAATTAAATCAAATAATGATATGTGGAATGGGTGTCATATTAAATCTGCCAAACCCATTTGTTTATCTTAGGAAATCTATTGAATTAAAATAACTTTTATATTTTTATAGACAAAAAATGATATGATTTACCATTTGTTTACTTTCTCCTTTTATAAAATTCACTCAACTTGTTTTCAATTAAGGCATTCCTTAAAGTTTTAATGATATGATGACTAAATAAAGATGACTAAATAAATATAGTAAGAAAGAAGAATTAGTCAGTTCCTTGAGGGCATAAACTGTGTTTTATATATTTTTGCATCACCCATAGTCACAGGACTCAAACAAAACCAAAATTAGCATTTTAGAACATACTTTCCACTCACACTTTTTCTTTGCCTAGGGTGTAGACTATTTCTGTGTGTTGATTATATCTTTATAATCATATAGTATTTTGATTTTTTCTAGTTAATTAAAAATAGAAATTATGAGGGCAACAAACCTCTTTCTATGTTATTTCGTTATCCTTCTTCGTTAACAAATTGGAACAACATGCACACTAAGGTTTTGAAACCGATCAGCATACTTGACTGTACTTTTCCTTTATGTTACCGAATCCCACATTTTCTAAGTCTTATTCCTAATTAATAGTGCTATGAGAATTTATCACAACATCCATCAACAACAAGATAAAAGTTGACTTCCACGAACTGTTTGTTCCCATCAGTGGAGTGTTTCCAGTCAAGCCTGAGTCACATCAAGAGAGACTCGAAAGGTGAGCCTACCTGAAGCCCTTTCTTCTGCGTTCCATTAACTGAGGAGCCTGGCCAGGTTAGCTCAGATGCTAGCACAGTTCTCCCCATGCTGTTGTCTGTGGGCTCTGCATTGTGGAGCCACTCACCAGCCTCCTCAGTGTCTCCCTGAAGACTGTTCAGGTGCTACATTTTATCTAAAATCTGTCCTTAAATTCCCAACAGTCTCTAAAAGGCCTTCCTGTAGCAGTGGTTCTCTCTGGCTCTGGCTCTGTGTGTCTCTCCTGTCTTTACAGCAAGCTCTGTACAGCAGCTGTTTTAGTATGATTCTTGACCTTTAGAAACGGTTCCTTCAGGAGGGACTTTCTTCTTAGAGCTCCTCTCTCTGCTGTCACCTCAGTCCTTTACTGATAACGTCCTGAAATCAGTTTCAAAACAGGAACACGTAACAAATATTTTATACCTGGCAATTGTGCTGCACATTGTTGGATGACCATTTCCATTCTTATTTCTGCAGTGGTTTCTCACAAGTGGGAGTGGTTGGAAGACCCACACAGGGATGAGTCCCGCAGTGATCTCTCCTTCACTGTCTCCCTGCTGTCATCTTTAGACTCCTCTCCTTACCCTTCTCTGTGTTGTTAATATTTTTTTTTCTCCTCTTCATCTTACCAACACCGTCTATAAATGCAGTGGGGCCATAGAGGGAGGAAGGTACTGATCCTCCCAGAACTGGAACTGAGTCACTGGGGGAGGTGATCTCATCTGAGATCCATTCATTAGCATGGTGGCCTCTGCCTTTTCACCCTCATCACTTTGGGTGCAGCTGCTGGGATGACCCACGTAAAACCTTAACAAGATCAGTTACAGTAGCTGAGGTACGATGACAAAGGTTTTAGATACACGGATGGATGGGAGCGTAGAAATGATAAAAAGTCATCACTACAGACTATCTTGTTCTCTACCTTTGCTTCCGAGCTTCCAGGTGTATCTCTAGCATTTCTTCCTTGAGGGAAGTCATTTTAAACTGCCCCTGGATATCTGCCCACAGAAAAACAAACAGCTTTCCTTGACCACAAATGATCGTCTACCAACAACTCCTCCACCCTGTTTTTCAATTTTTGAACTCTGAGGTTAATTCTTGCCTTATAAAATTAAGATCAAGATAACCCTGGCAAGGAGCCAGCCCCTGCAAACAAGTTCTTTTACTGGGCAATGAAGAGTGATGGCACAAATGCTATATAAATATTTCAAGTATCCATGTTGTCAGTCCTGGCAACTATTGCTGTCAACAGGGCAGAGGATCGGAGGGGGGGGGGGGGGGGGGGGGGGGGAGCTCCATGGGGGCTGGCAGATCCTGCACTCTCCAGGTCACAGGAGCAAGGGTGACCGCTGTTCTGTTCCCATAATCCCACTATGTTTGTTCAACATGCAACGCATTTCTATTGAACTGCATGTTTTGAAAGTAGTACAGATAAAGGGAATTGTTCTGACCTTTGTAGTTGGTTTGCTATGTATTTTTGAATTTTAACTCTTCAGATTTGTCAATTCGAATTCATTGGCAAGAATTAACTCCAACAAGTGTCTGTCCTGTTGTGGTTGTTCTTGTTTTAACTACCCTAATGCAAGTTTCCCTGGAATGAGACCCAGGGATAGAATCCAGCCTGAACTATCAACCCTGTCCTGATCAGCCAACTTCAGATCTCACTGTTTCATGCAGGCTTTCTGTACAACTCCAGACTGTTAGGATGTGGTGCATAAACATGTGAGAGCTAGTAACAGCATGAATGGGCATTTGAGCACACTCCTCTCTCTCCTCAGAACCAGCTTCCTGAGGGGAAGAGTCACTCCCTGTGCCAGGAACGCTCTTGGCCGGTTTGGTAAATCACTATTGAATGGTGGCTGAAAGGCCACTGAGTCAAAGTCCGTAATACTTCATTCTGTTACGTCAAGGAAAAGGACGATGAAAAGAGAGAAATTTCTTTTTTTCTTCTGTTTCCTCCTGGTTGTAACTTGGTGCCTCACATTGATAGCAGACATTTGTTCCCTTCTAGCAGAATCAAATTCCATTTTGTATCTCCTGCAGAAGAAATGAACTTCTCTTTCAGTGATACGATGACTAAAGACTATTTTCAACACTTTTTCTCTCTAAATTCAGTGGTTGTTTATTTTTTTATTATTTATTTTTTTAAGAAATAAATATTTTTGTTTTATAATTAATTTAATTTTACATATCAGCCAAGATTCCCCTGTCCTCCCTCCTCCCACCCCTCAGCCTTCCCTCCCAATTCCACCCCCATTCCCACCTCCTCCAGGGCAAGGTCTCCCCTGAGGAGTTGAGGCAGGTCCAGTCCCCTCCTCCCTACACCAAGGCTGAGCAAAGTGTCTCAGCATAGGCCCTAGGTTCCAAAAAGCCAGCTACTGGCAATGGTCCTGAGAGAGTGCCTGAGCTGACCTACTCTGGTGATCGGATGGCTGAACACCCTAACTGTCATGATAGAACTCTCATCCAGTAACCGATGGAAGCAGATGCAGAGATCCACGGCCACGCCCCAGGTGGAGCTCCAGGAGTCCAATCAGCGAGAGAGAGAAGGAGAGAGAGAGAGAGAGAGAGAGAGAGAGAG
>CABHPP010117273.1:12671-26726 GCA_902168425.1 Peromyscus attwateri | reverse complement strand
AAGTGATAGGATTAAGTGTGTGTTACCACTGCCTGACTTCTTTGTTTACTTAAAATGGCTTGCTATTTCCTCTGATCTCCAGGCAAACTTTATTTATTAAAGCACAAATAAAATCAGGGAAGACATGCCTGGTGTCAGGCAGGAAAAGCATGGTGGCAGGAGCAGAAGGCTGGCTGGTCACATTGCACCTGCTCTCAGGAAGCAGATGCAGTAGACAGTATGGCTGGCCTATAAGTCTCACAGCATGTCCCCAGGCACTTACTTTCTTCAGCCAATGGTTCCACAACCTTTCCCAAATAGTGCCACCACGTGGAACCAAAGGTTATTAACACAGAAGCTTGTAGAGGGGATATCTCAAATTCAAACCATGACATGGCTCTAGTTCTATCCCATTTCACAGGACTGGCAATGGCAGAATGATTAGAACCATCTGGCAAAGTCTCTAAATGTCATCTTGATAGCTAAGTATTAAATGTAATGCTAGGGTGTTAGAAATGTTTAAGTAAGAGAATATTTTCATGCTTGGAATGTCTTGTCTAGTAAGGAGACCTGTGTCAATGTGTGTCAAGCACTACCAGTATGTGTGCATGGAAGTGATAGGAAAAATGGCCAATGCAGGATGGTGAACTTTCTAGAATATTATAAAGGTGGTGCTGGAGCCATAATTCAGTAGTAGAGCACTTCTCAGAGTTCAAAGGCACTGAGTTTGATTTCCCTACAATGAAAAAACAAAACAAAACAAACAAAATTTCCCAGATTATTATAAAAGAAAATGATAAAGGTTCAAGCTGGTTGTATGTTGTCGTTGCTGCCGCTGCTGCTGGTGGTGGTAGTGGTGGTATATTTTTTTTAATGGACTCATGAAGATTGTTGGAAAATATAGAAAGAATATGTAATGAAATTAGAGTTGTTTTAATTTAAATTTTATTTGCTGAATCCCTAAACCATATGTCAAACATGCTGTGTATGTTTGCACGCATGCTGTGTGTGAAAATGGGCTGAAGTGAAGGGCTTGAATACTATTCCTAACAAGGCTTGAACACTAGTTCTAACACTGAAAGAGCTTACATTTAGGACCAGATGACCCAGGTTGGGATCTGTTTGCCACTTAACTGTGATGTTAGTCTGTCTAATGACCAGCAGAAATATCTTACCTTGTCTATAGAAGGAGGTTGCTAATGCCTACTTATTCATCCAGCATCTAAGGACCAGGATGAGTACCGGGCTTGTGTGAACAGTGAGTTATCACCTTCAATTCTTTTCCTTTCCTGTATCCTGACTCTTTGCCATGTATCTTTTTGTTATTGATATTACTTTCATCAAGACCTGAACTGAATTACTGGCACCTCCCATTCCTTAGTCTAACAACAACCACAGTTACTAATGTTACTGTTGCTTCTATATTGAGTAGTATTTGATGATTTCTGTGTTCTAGTTCATGGTATTTATGAAAGGTAACTATTATTAGGTCACATTTATTAAGTACTTAATGAGTAGTCTACTTGCTTCATATCTTACAATGCTCTCCTCATAAACAGAACATAGCTTATCTCTTGACTTGGATTCAGCCATGAGATGTGCTTTGTCCAATAGAGTAAAGGCAGATATGACACTGTCCTCATCTCAGGTGAGGCCTCAAGGGACTAAACATGTTTATGCTGAGCTTCTAACCAACTGTGAGAACATACTAGGGAAACTGGCTGGTCTCAGGAAAGGGCAAAAAACGTGTGGAGTAGGTCTAAGCTAAGCTACCCCAGCCTAGAGCCTAGGCTCCAACAGATCTCTGTCAGTCTACCTACAGACAAGTGAGTAAACCCAGACAGGGTGAACAGAACCACCTAGTCAAGTCAATCCAACACTCTCTAGTCCTCAGGAAACCTCAGAAGCATGAACAACAATAGTGTTACAATAATAGTGCTTATTATACAAAACAAAAATAAATTTGTACAGTTGTTTTGAACCACTGAATATTAGATTTGTTTGTTACACAGCAATAGCTAATTGATATACTCAGAACTGGAATATAATTAATACAACTCATCTCTAATGCCAAAAGTTGAAAGCCTATAACATATGAATATTTCAACTACATATCACTTTATACAAAGTTGGTTCATGAACTCAGCTCTCTATACAAGTTACCAAGGATGCAGGCGCTCTAAAAAATGTGGTTGAAGGTGACTTCCGATAGCTCAGCGCTGGCCTTCAATCTCTGATAAGACATTTCCACAGTCTATTGCTTAAGTCTGGGCTTTCCCCTTCAGCTGAGAAAGGCGCATTTCCATTGTGGTCATTTCAGACGCTGGCCTTTGTTTTGATTGCTTCTGTATACTCCCATTCTGAATCTTAAAAGATTCGACTCTATACCAGCAGCTGAGAAGGCTCAGCTCACCACATCCTCTAGCTCATGACGATATCTGGGTTCTCATTTGTCTAATAAACAAGACTGATTTTTTTTTTGAAAAATAGTCAGTATGACAATGGCTTAAGCAGTACTCTGGTTGCAGCTTTGATTAATAACTTGACTAAACAGTTCTTACTTGCTGCAAGATAAAACAAGGCATTTGGTAGCAATTCCAGAATTATCTGGCATCTATAGGAATCCTCAACACTGAAATCTCAGAAGACAACAATGGAGAGAAGACATAGACTGATTTGGAGTTTATAGAACACAGGACCCTACGAGATAATATTTATGAGTGAAATCAAAATCAAAAGCCAAGTGAATGGTTAACCAAAGTGCCGATGATACATAGGGCACAAGACAGAATCATGGTCTAAGAAGGAGCAGCAGATAAGAAACCAGGAATCCAGAGCAGGTGAGAACAAAGGAATTTTTCTCTGGAGAAGGCAATGGGTCCTAAGAAAGTTCTCTGATTATTCATAGAGCTCCTAGGAACTCAGCCATGGGTGGGGAAACATAAGCACCCCCCCCCCCCCCATCCCATGTCGAGTTTATTTGCTCCTCCAACGAACTACACACCATCTAGCCACTGCTGTCAGAAGACCTTCAATAGTTCCTGGCATGTGTATGACACACATATTCGAAAACCGAGTACCATGCAACCATCTCCTTCTCAATTATCCCACTCATTCCCCAGTAGGAAAGAGAACTAAGCAACTGGCCTAATTCAACACACCCTGGGGACAGCTCAGCTTTCTCATTTCCTAGGGATCCCACGGGGAAAAAGAAATGTCATTGACAGTGGAGAGAATCACTGTCTATGTATGTGAAGAAAATTGTTCCCATCTGCCCATGGGCCATGTGTAGTCATAGAATTTTAACACGGAAGGGAGGGAGGGTGATTAAAGAACCTAGAAGGGTTCAGTCTTCCAAGAGGTTGAATTAGTGGAGACCTAGGTGTAGATGTAATTTCAAATGTCTAGCAAATCCATTTGCCCTTCAAAAATATCTTGCATCTCTACCCGAAGTAATATCATTAGAGATTCATTTACTCACTTAAAAGAATTGCTTAAGGGAAGCTGAGGATGTGGCTCAGTGGTAGAGCATTAGCCTAACAAGCACACAGCCCATGATTTGATACTCAGCATTGAGTAAAAAGCTTAAATATTTCTCCTAGTATGCTCTATGTTAATACAGAAGTCTTTGGGAAAGGTAAAAACCCATTGATCATCGTATCTCAGTGATGGTTAGCTTCATAGAAAGAGATTGAGGGCAGTCAAGGGGACCTGTTGAAGCTGAAAGGAAGATTTCTTCTGTAATAGTGACCTTTCTCATTGCTGTGAACAAATACCCGACGAGAAGCCACTTAAGGAAGGAAATACTTACTGGGTCTCATAGCTCAAGGTTACCGTCCATCATGGTGGGGGAGCAGAAGCGTGGCAGTGGAAGCTCCAGAGGTTGGTCACAATGCAGCCATAGTCAGGAAGCCAGAAGAGATGAATGCTGCTGTTCGCCTCACTGTCTCCTTTTTATTCAGTCCACGCACCATGGAGGCTGCCAGCCACATTCCTAAGGGTCTTTCCTGCTCTACTTAAACCTTTCTGGAAATACCCCCCTGGACATACCTGGAGATACGTTTCCATGGTGATCCTAAATCCAGTCACATTGTCAAGGAAGATTAATCACTGGAGTACCATAAGGGTCTGGACATCTGGCTATGAAAATGATCAGAGGAACGAGGAGACTAAGAAGTAAAAGAAGTGGGAAAAACAAAATGAGAAAAATTCATGTATTTAATAATGAGAATGTTAGAAACGGACAGGGGGAGAAGGGGACAAAACCTGTTCTAAGGACTGATTGTATCATCCAAGTAGATTGCTTCCATGGAACTCCTAGAGCGATTCTGAGCACAAGGTTCCTAGTAGATGATAGCTGTTGCATTTGCGTGTTAGAAGTCATTTCCATTGGTCTATGGAAATATCTGTTCTGAAAACCAGTGCCCAGGGGCTGCCCGTGCAGGTTCAGATCCTAGATCTTCTCACCCTTTTGACACTCTATCCCGAATTTACCCGGCTACCAGATATGCCAGTTTATCTCCCAGGAAAGTCTGCCCCATACCTCCCTATTCTTCACTTGGGTGTGTCATCAGATTCCATGGGTTCTCCTTGTTTCCTTTCACATCTGTTGTTCAGTATTTATGGAGCCCTGAAACTTTCTAGAATAGATTAGAGTGCGGACTCCCTTTTTGCACTATTGTTTTTGCATAGATTATCCCAATCTCTCATGAATGCACAGGAATGGAACCCTTAGGAAACATGAACATGAGGCCAATGGCTGCTTCTCACCTTTAAATGATCCCTGAGCCTCAAATTTCATATCTATGAAGCTGGGATGGTATCTCTACCCCATTGTTCATTTAGCACGCTGTCCTATTCACTGAGTGGTGTGCCAGGTAATGTGGATGGAAACCCCCACCTCTAAAGGCTGTCAGTGCTTCTGCTTGAGGATGTGCACAAACACTAGAGCGCTATGAGAAACTGGGTCAACGCTGGAAGACATAGAAATGCCATTGGGCTATTACAGCTTCTATGGAAGATTTTGTTGGCCAAATTCATTGGAAAAAACAGGGCAGCAAGCCTGGGTAGTCTCTTTTTTCTCATGCAGCCATGCACTGTGCTTTTTGATACAGAAGAGAAAATGGAAAGGGGTGGACACTTAGCACTTGATAATTACTGGGCACTTTTCCCATGTGGGGAGAGGAATCCAATGCTAAGATATGTTATTTAGTTCAAGTCATCCTAGTCTGAGGTTAGCCTTGTCTTCATTTTATGGAGAATATGGGGTTAATCAACTTCCTTAAGCTCACTTTCATAAGAAGAGGAGAGGAATTCAATCCCAGGTCTGGCTGATGCCAAGGTCAAAGTCCTTTATTGCTGTGCTACATGAGCTACCATTGTGTTCTTACGGGAAACCATCTTGAATTCTCTAGTGCATCATTTCATCTGATCTTCACCTTAATCCTGTGAGGTTGAGGTATCCTCACTTTTTGTATACAAAAAAGAAAAACCAAAGTTAAGAGGGCTTGGGTCGTTGCTTTTTTTTTTGGCACAAGTAATTTATAGATTACAAGAAAAGTAGCCACACTGGGCAGTAGGGGGCACACACCTTTAATCCCAGCATTCAGGAGGCAGAGGCAGGCAGATTTCTGTGAGTTCAAAGTCAGCCTGGTCAACAGAGCTAGTTCCAGGACAGCCAGGGCTGCACAAAGAAACCATGTTTTCGAAAATCCAAAAAGAAAGAAAGAAAAGAAAACTAGTCACTAAATATTTATTTTTATTTATTAGATAGTAATTACATGTAATATATGATGTAAATTGTTACATACTTGATGCTACATTAAAAATAAGGTGATAAATCTTGGTTTCCTGGCTAAGTCTAAATTCTAGGTTCACGCCTACTTATTTGCCTTACTTTCTGTTTTTCTTAAAATATCTGTAAAATTTTTAATTGGCTAATTTTTTTTAATTGTATGGATAGGTGTATGATCCTGGAATACAAACGCAGCATATACTATGCGAGTATGTGTAATGGAGCACAGCAGGATCAGGAGGAGAAATTGGATGCTCTGGGGTTCTAGTTATAGGTGGTTATGAGTCATCCTTGTAGATCTTGGGAACCAATCCCGAGTCCTCTGCAAAAGCAGTCAGTCTTCTTAACAGCTGAACCACCTCCTCAACCCCTTTTTTGATTTTGTTAATCTTGTATATAAAATACATAGATTCGTTGATGGTGTAAGTCATATAAACTATATAATCCTGTAAAGTATATTGTAGAAACGCATATATACAAATATGCATGAATAATCTCATAGTAACCTTGTTCAGAAACAATTAGTATTTATGTACTGTGTCAGTAGAGTCAGCCTATGGACTCTGAGAAAGGAGAGGGACCATAGACCCTATAAGGAGCAAACAGCAAATGCTTATGTGAGATGGGAAGCTCTGACATCCCAGCCTCCCCAAATCCCTTTGATTACGATGCCAATAGATCAAGAAGGTCATGGCAAGTGAATGCGTGGCTTCTGCCAATAGGGCAGAACTGGTATTCATTGGTTTCTTCTAGGTTTTCTTTCTAGTCAGAATCAAGAGGGAGCTTTAAACAAGTTCACTAGAAATGATGTTTTCTCTGGTATGTGTTGGAAAACAAGAAAGCAAGCCTCTTGGGAACATTTGTTGGAATAAACCATTGCAGACATATCAGATGTTATAAGAAAGATGTCAATTAAATAAATTATGGAAAATCCATGATAGAAGACATTTTGTCAAGGGCTCAATGGGTAAAGTGCTTGCTGCAGGAAGCAGGAAAAAGACCTGAGTTCAGATCCGCAGCACAACTGTAAAAGCTTTAACATGGTTCATTCCTGCAGTGCCAACATTGGGGGTGTGGGGTGGAGATAGGCAGAACTGGAGCTCGCTGGTCAACTTGTCTAGCAAAAGAGTGAGTACCAGGCTCAGTGAAAGACCTTGTCTCAAGAAAACAGGTGATGGATGGTAGATACCTAATGTTGACCTCTATGTGCACATACCAGTGTATGTGCACTCACATATATGTGAATACTTATGCATACAATACACAAACAGAGATACACACACATAAAGATACCGTGTCAGGCATTTGAAAGTGTGTGTGTGTGTGTGTGTGTGTGTGTGTGTGAGAGAGAGAGAGAGAGAGAGAGAGAGAGAGAGAGAGAGAGAACATGTAAAACAGCTAACACAGAAATGTATCCAATACATATTATTATGAGAAGAAAGGAGAGCAATACAACAGCATCATGTAAGAGGCTCAAATGAGAGTGATGGGACTCTGTGTAGGGAATATTTCTAGAATGAGAACTAGAGGCTGCATGCTACACTTTGCACCAGTTATCCGAGTGGAGCACGTGCATATGGAGGTGGGGTTCCTGAGGAGGTCCGGACTTACAGTGGCACCATCAAATTTGTTCTTGGTTTTCGTTTTATGTTTCTGCTAGTGTGTGTGTGTGTGTGTGTGTGTGTGTGTGTGTGTGTGTGTGTCTGTGTGTGTCTGTGTGTGTGTCTGTGTGTCTGTGTGTCTGTGTGTGTGTGTTCTCATGTGCACATGTATATGCATGTACAGGCCTAACATTGTTATTGGGTATCTTCCTTGAATTCTCTCCACTGTCTATTGAGATAGGGTCTCTAGCTGAGTCTGGAGTTGGCTAATTCCTGCTAGCCTGTTCACCCTAAAGATCCCGTCTCTGCTTCCCAAGTGCTAGAATTACAAGCAGCAACCACACCTTCCCAGTGGATTCTGGGAATCTGAACTCCTGTCTCCATGCTCTCGCGTACCACAGCTGCTTTATACACTGAGCCATCTCCTCAGACCCCAGTCTTCACATTTTCTTTGTATACTTCTGTGTTGTCAGAATCTGTTATAATAAGAATGCTTTCCTGTGTAAATTGCGTGATTAGATGTGAAGATAAAAAGAAAAAGTTAACACAGTCATCAGTATTATCATTTCTAAGTGTCTTCTGTAGGCACAGTTTATTCCACAAGGACACATGCAATTATCTATATGTCCTACTGTATATATGATAAGTATTTGGACAAAGGACTTGAATTTTTGTGTGTTCTAATAGTTTAACATTGCTTGTGGAAGGACTGTCATTTGAAATATGTTCCGGGCGCTTTTGAAATACATTTAATCTTTCTCCGCTGATCTGCTTTCCCTAAACCTTTCTCTAATTCTCTCTAAGGATTCTCCACCTGCTGTGCACGGGATACAACAAAGTGACTCTAATCATGTTGGGAATTATTTTTTTATCAATTTAATCCATACTTGGCAGCTCTTTCCATCCCAAAGCCAGACATTTTTCAATGGATGCTGATCAATCTCTCAGTGTCATATGACATGGGCAACAGATAATAAATGGATAATTATCTTCTAAAAAAAATGATGGCACATCACAGAGGCTAAACTAAGCTTCGATCTCTCTATTGAATGTGTTTCATATCTTCTTATTAGAGTGTTAACTCCTGCCAAAAATAACACCCCTTACTGGTTATATACTGACTTCATTCTTTGGTGTGAGTGCATGTATGTATGTATATATGTATGTTTGTGTGTATGAACATGTGTGTAGGTGCACACGTGGAGATCAGAAATCGACATCAGCTATTTTCCTCAATCATGCTCCACTTTAGCTTTGAGACAGGTCACTCACTGAACCTACAGCTCAGATTGTCAAAGCTGGCCTGGCCAATAATATCTAAGGATCAGCCTGTCTCTACCTTGCCAGAGATAGGATTACAGATGCACATGCCTGCCATTCTTTTTATGTGGGTACTGGAGATTACAACTTGGGTCCTAATGCTTGTATGCCAGGCATGTTAACACCGAGCATGTTAACACCATAGCCTAACCCCGAAGCTACATATCTTTGAAAGTTCCTCTCATTCAGGCATGAGTGTGGGTTCATTGTTTGTACCCATTTATAGGTTACTTTTTGATACAGAATCCAGTATCATTTGAGACGTTAAAAGGAGAAGGCCAAATAGCTCAATGTTTGAGACTGTACCTCCTCAGATTCAGTCAGTACTCCCTTTGACCTTTAACACTGAGGGTCTAATTCCTTCCGGTGTGGACAGCAGATGCTCGGTTCTGCCATCCCACTTTGCAGGATATCTATTGCGTGGTTCTCACTGTCTCTGCACTGTCACAAAACAGCAGCCCTTGAAAGGATAGGGAGAAAGAAAGGAGGTGAGCGTCAGAGAGAACTCAGTCATCAGTTGAGATGGGCGGGGCATCAGAGAGAACTCACTCATCACTTGAGATGGACATCAGAAATGACTCAATAAAGATCATCGACTGCATTGTTAGTCTGGTTACTGTTCTTTTGAAAAGCATAAAATCTATAAAAAGGTATCTCTCATATTCTGCCAAGTAGTCTCTAATTTGGGACACAGGGTTCATTGCTAAGTGGACTGCTGTTTGACTGAGACACCTATCTGTGTGGTGTCTCAGTATTATGCATTCTGACTCTGATAAAATGGAAATAATGCACTATAACCTTGTGCTAATGCTATCTCAAAAGACCAAAATCTTTCTTCATAACATGAATCTCACACCACTCAAGACTGACTTACTTTCAGTACTCAAGCTTTTATGCCTCTACCTCTGGTTCTACTGCATGATTTGGACAAGTAATTTCACTTCCCAAAGCTTCAACTTCATCATTATGAAATGAACTCCCCTCAAGAAATGTTCATTAGAATTAAGTTGGAGAAAAGCAATCAAAGCACAGACCTATTGCATCTTTCGACTCGCTGTAGCATGCAACAACTATCCTATTGTTTAGCATTTACCTCTGGATTCTTTTCTTGGTGGTCAAAAGCATCCTGGACCACATGGCATCTTGCTGTTGCTTCTCCTAGCCCCGAGGTCTGAAAGTCCAGCCCCATGCTTAGCTTCCCATGACTCTTCTCTTCAGTAGTGGTCATCCATAGATGTCTGTCCTTCCTTCCCTATATCATGATAACAAATATCTGGTAGACTCAGCAACTTTTTTCTTCTAATTCTTACACACTGGGCTTCTATTTGTTTGTTTGTTTTTTGTTTTTGTGTTTGTGTTTTGTTTTTTTTTCGAGACAGGGTTTCTCTGTGTAGCTTTGCACCTTTCCTGGAACTCACTCTGTAGCCCAGGCTGGCCTCAAACTCATGGAGATCCACCTGGCTCTGCCTCCTGAGTGCTGGGATTAAAGGCGTGTGCCACCACCACCTGGCACCACACTAGGATTCTGAAATCTTGCCCGCTACTCACTTCAATAGCTTCAAAGACACAAACCTTGACTCACCCTTAACCACTTGAAATCCAATCCCAGAAGGCACTAAGTGCCTAACATATGTTTACACCTCAGATATGACATTAGGCTTCAAGATCCTGCTCCCTGACTTCCTTCATGGCTGTGAATGTGGCTGTCCTGGTGAGTAGCCTTTGGCTACTAGACAACAATGTTTTTATTAAACCTCTTTCTGCCAAACCTCACAGTATTTCCATAGCACTACACAAGAAAGATACTTTTAGGGTAAATTTTTTAAAGGGTTTATTGCAATATAGTTTTCCTATAATCCTTTTCTTCCTCTAGTTCCATATTAATATTACATTAGTTATACATGATCATATATATGAAATTATACATTATACTTGAAATTGTATTTATGAAATGTTTTATATGCATTTATATACTAGAAACTATGTTTTATGTATGTTTATTTATATGAAATTATGTGTTTGTATTTAGATATATGTGGAATCATATAATTTCTCTCTCTCTCTCTCTCTCTCTGTGTGTGTGTGTGTGTGTGTGTGTGTGTGTATAAAATACCTAAAACTCAATTTTTTTAGATGTTTGGTTCATTTTGTCATTTCCCCTCTAAAACCTCCACTGTCTCATGGCAATGTTGAACTCCTATGGTCAGCTGGATTGGCTCAAAAGTGCCCAGGAGCTTGGTATAGCACACTTCTGGGTGTGACTATGAGGACTTATCCAGGGAACATTAACCCATAGGGTAAGGCCCACCCTGACTTGAGTGGCACTACCCTGCAAGCTGGCAGCCCATTTAGATATAAAAGGGGAAAATAGAGAAAGTCCATGATCACCATGATGTCTTTTCCGCTCTGCTTCCCAGTCACCATGATTTGAACCTCTCCTCCAAGCACAGGTTCCCTGCCATGATGAACTGCAATCTCTGAAACAATGGCCCAGATAAGTCCTTCCTTACTCGAATTCCTTTTCTCAAGTATTTGCTCCTGCAATGATATTCCTGCATCTTCACACTCATGAAGACCTTATTAGTCCCTATGTTGTGGGAAATAATCTCTTTAAACCACTACATTGCTGGAAAAAGACCTATTTTCTTGACTATTGAGTAGATGAACAGCTTCCCATTGCCTAATATGGTAGCTACTAGCCACCTGTCCTTTTAAAAATCTAAATGAGCTAAATTCAACAATATGTATCCATTTCTTCAGTCACATTGGTTACTTTTCAAATGTTCCATCACCCCATGCAGGCGGTGGCGGCCATATTGGATGACATAGACTGTAGAGCATTCCTTCACAGCAGAGAGCCCTGCTGGATCCTGCTGCTCTAGATGGTGAGGTATCTGATGTCAGAAGCTGAGAGCCAGCATTCCCAGGATAAAAGGGATCTGAATGAAACTATAGTGATAATAGGAGCCCTCAGACTCGGGCCTCGGCTCCATCACCTGACTGACCATGCTCCATTGCTCATGAGTTATTCCTGGTCTGTAAGATGGTGATGTGGTTACATCTATGCTATGACTTATCTCCCTGAATGGTGAATGAAATTGCATGTAGCTGCCAAACTGACTTTGAATTTTGCCAGCGATTGTGGGTGAACTGTATAGTGGACACATAAGATCACCCCATCTCCTGTTAGTTCTTACAATGGAAGGAAATAATTTAGGCTGCCAGTCACAATAGATGAGGGGAGGGTGTGGGAGTGGCCACAGCTCCACCCAACCCTAGGATTGGCAGGACCATCGTACTCTCAAGCTCTCCTTTCAACCAAGTTGCACCAGAGAATGCATACTGATTTGTTTGACTGTGCTTAAAACATTTAGTCCAAGCCACAGCTGGTTAGTTCTTAAACCCTAGTCTCACCCGTGAAGATCTGAACAGCGTGGATGGGCACCTGGTATCACTTAGTATATGACAACAACCTTCTCAAGACTGAAGGCAGGGATGCTCTTCTTCTCCATGCAAGCGGGAATGCCTGCCATTCACCCTACGAGCCTGCCCTCACTCAGAGCTTCTGAGCTGACTCGTATGTAATCCCATCACAAACAGCATGTGAGCCATTTCAGAGTCCCACAATTTATTCCATTTTCCCATAGAGGGGGATGTTAGAAACCTAGCCCCATTTCATTATCCATTTGAATAACTTTCTCAATTTCGAGCTTTCTGCCTAACCATGAGGGCTGAATTATGACTAGATTCTCACTCTCTCATGCTCTCTCTCTTTCTCTCCCTGCCTAGTGGGAGCACTAAGTAGATAAATAAAAATCACTGCAGAATAATTGCAGGTGCTGTGGGCTAAAAGTCAGGCTGGGCCCATCCAGTCTCTGAGCCTTGTCTGTCTGGGTCTTTTCTTACTTTATTTTTTTTTTTTTGGCCCATCATTATAGAGGATTCAATTACCTCCATGAGCACTGTGGAAGTTTGCATACATCAACCCTGGGGCATTATTCATCACAATGTATTTTTGAGAGTGAAAGAAAAAGAGGGTTATGTTTCTGGTTCTCCCTAAAGCTGTTATTTTTCATGCGGAGACTTGGTCAAATTTTAGCATTTTGAACCCTCCCCTGATTTCCCAGCTCAAGCATGAGCTATTCTCAGAGTGTCCTTATGCAAATGACAGAGAATTCAGAGTATGAAAGTAAGGCTGGTTGGCATTGCTGTGCAGGGTCTTTCTCCAAGGGGGCCAAGCAAGCGGAAAGAGAGCGGACCTGGAAATCAGTCCCTTCCTACCAGATTTGGAGGATCTTGGAAATAACATTGGGGAAGATATATGTAGAATGGAGAGAGAACCAAATCTGTGAGGAACGGCTCCTTCTGGTACTCATAGAATCTTCTAATACTGGTGGCCACTATGGAATGCTTCCTCCCAGCCAGGCACTCTTCTGAGAGCCCAGAATTAACCCATTTTGTCTCAGACTCCCATAAGGAAGATAGTGTGATCACTCTCATTTTGCAGAGACTGACCCAAAGAGGTTTTTAAAAAAAAACTTAATCCAGTTCACAGAGCCAATAAGGGTTAGAGATAGTGCTGAAAATTTAGGTAGAGTTGCTCCAATGCCTCTGCATTTGTCTGCAAAACTTTGACTTGTGAATGTTGGTTATCGGTGTCTTGCATGCTGCTATGGTAACGTACACTGACAAAAGCAACCCAAGGGAGGAAGGGTTTATTCCGGCTCACAGTGCAAAGGTGTCAACCATCACTATGAGAGAGGCAGGGGGGCAGGAGCCTGAAGCAGCTGATCCCATTTCATCTGCAATCAGGAAGCAGAGAAGGATGGATATTGTTCTGCTCACTTTCTCTCTTTAAAAATGTGTGTTTGTGTGTGTGAGTGAGTGTGCATGCATGCATTAGTATGGAAGTCAGAGTCCAATTGCAAGGGTCAGTTCTCTCTTTCCATCATGTGGAACCAGGGGCATAACTCAGGTTGACAATATTTTCAGCAAGCATCTTTATCCACTTAGTCATCATACTAGTGCTAATTTTAGACATATTGATGATGGATGGATAGATAGGTAGATAGATAGATAGATAGATAGATAGATAGAGAGATAGATAGATAGATAGATAGATGGATGGATGGGTGGGTGGGTGGGTGGATGGATGGATGGATAGATGATAGATAGATGATAGATAGATAGATAGATAGATAGATAGATAGATAGATAGATAGATATGGAGAGATAGACATACAGACAGTCCCAGCCCAGGGGATTTACTACTCAAAATGGACAGTTCTTCCCATTTCAATTAACCTAATGAAGATAATTCCTCATAGGCATGCCCAGAAACTACTCTTTCAGGTCATCATT
>CABHPP010117272.1:6200-17567 GCA_902168425.1 Peromyscus attwateri | reverse complement strand
GTCATGCATTTTTCTACTCACATCCCTCCTCCTTGCCCATAATCACAAGTGAGGAATATCCTCTTCTAGATTTTAAATTTTATATACATTGGATCTATAGGTCTATTTATTTTGCTAAGCACATGAGTTTAATTTACCTCTGTCCACAGAGTGCAGGGCAGCACATGACTATCTCCACATGTCTTCTGTGCTACTGCCTTGCATCTTAACCTTTATTTCATGCCTAACCTTTCCCAACCAATAACGTGTTCTTTAAAAACTTTTGTTGAGTTTAGTGTCATAGAGATTGAATTGAGAGCACGTAGCCTATGAGAATGTCTTCTTTCTTTTGCTCTAGTACAACTGAGATCCACTCACTTTCTTGAGGTTTCAGCTGGTTAGTCCTTTCCATTACTCTGCAGTATTGTTTTACAGTGTTAAGTATCATATTTTATGCTAAAATGTGAACTCCATAAAGTATAAACTAAAAATGAAACAACCGTATTCTTTATGAAATAATGGTAAATCAGAAAAATCTAATAGACAAACAAGATCAAGGCTTAAAAGAATAGAGAAAATGAATCTTGTGACAGCATTAGTATCATTTAGAAACTGGACCCTGTTCAGTGCCTCCTTGCTTCTTCAGACACAACAGATTATATAAAATGCAGTAGAAACTAGCTATTAATTGATAGGATCCTTTAAATCTCCTTCATTGTTTTTCTTCATACTAAGGCTACTAGGTAAACCACTTAGTACTATCCACAGGGAACTGTTCCAATGGAGCAGTAGCCTGCCTAGTGCCTGGCATTTCCAGATTTAGCCAGTACAGCTCAATTAGCAAGAACCAATGTAGTACTATGTTTAATTGTTCATAATTTTAAGTTTTCCTCACTATCATACTTCCAATACCAGTCAATTCTCTCACACAGTCTGGACAGATGGGTCAGTGAGTAAATGTACCTGCCACGAAGCCCACTGACCAGAGTTCAATTCCCAGGACTCACATGATTGAATGAGAGAACTGACTCCTACAAGGTGTCCTCTGACCTCTACACATTTACCATTGTATATACGTGCTATGCATATATAATATAAATAAACAAAATGTAACCAAATAATTTTTACAATTACCTGTTCATTTTCGTCCTTTTCTTATTTGTGAGCATTGTACACATCAGTTTGTACACATCAGTGTGTACACATCAGTTTGTACACATCAGTTTGTACACATCAGTTTGGTTATATCTCTGCTTAAAAATTTTCAACATATGAAATATACACATAACTTTTTAAAGCTATAAATGATATACCTTCCTTCTAATCTCAGCATTAACATGAATAGAACTGATTGAAGTATATTATTTTTAAATTGTGCTTTTTATTAATGCCATCTGTATTATAAGAAAAATGTCTAAATCAGCAACTCCAAGTAATTTTGTCAAGAATTTCTATCAGAGAAAAAGAAGTACATAAAAAGTGAAATATCAAATATTTAAAAAATTTTAGATTATGTGACTAAATAAGATATGAAAAGTGATACTCATCCAGTTAAATTTCATAGAGGATGCTCACACTCAATGGCTGAAGACTTCCTCTTCTGATGTATTATGTGATTACATTGATGGATGGTTAATGGAGTCAGTGTGGCAGACCATATGTTTGTTTACCCATGACCTGAATGTCATTGGTCATGTTATGGCTTCAAATCTCCAGCATGTGCTGTTTGAAAAAAATACCCATTTTAAATTTAAGCCCATGCTTTAAACAGACCAGAGTGAAATAAATGACTAAATTTGTCACCAGATATTTATACACAATTCCTTTTGGAACTTATATTTTGTTAATTGTTGGGCTTAGAGCCTCTCATAATATATAATAAGATATTTATGTAAATAATTGAATTATCTCAGTTTATATGAATTACAATATTAATAGAGACCTCACTTAAACTTTTAAAACTTGCATAAGTGTGTGTGTGTGTGTGTGTGTGTGTGTGTGTGTGTGTGTGCATAAATGGGTAGATAGACAGATTTGTTAATTTTCTAGTTTACTGAGACAGAGTATGAAAGCATATCCACTCATGACTGGCCATTATCAGGAGCTGAATTGTTGGTAAATATTATTCTTGCTGTTCTTCACGGACCACATCCTGTCCTAAGTTCAAAGTAGCCTCAGGCATCATCAGAACCCAGAGCATGGCAAAGCAGGGATTCCAACTAAGAGATAGGCTTTTACGGAGTCTTCTGTAGCTAGAGTTTTCCTGCCTGGCCCACAGTCAGGATAAATCTCTTTCACCTGCCAGTCCCACAGCCGCTCAGACCCAACCAAGTAAACACAGAGTCTTATATTGCTTACAAACTGTATGGCCGTGGCAGGCTTCTTGCTAACTGTTCTTATATCTTAAATTAACCCATTTCTATAAATCTATGCCTTGCCACATGGCTCGTGGCTTACCGGCATCTTTACATGCTGCTTGTCCTGGCGGTGGCTGGCAGGCTGTGTGTCCCTCTGCCTTCCTGTTCCTTTTATTCTCTCTGTTAGTCCCGCCTATACTTCCTGCCTAGCCACTGGCCAATCAGTGTTTTATTAGCAACACATTTGCCATACAGAACATCCCACAGCAGTCTTCTTTTCTGTGGCCTCTCCAGAGAGGTACAAGAGTCCATAAACTTCATTTGCCTACACAGACCTCATAAACTGATGGCAGTTACTTCTCAGAAACTGAAGAAATTAAAATGTCCCTATCCAATAAAACAGGTATTAGAGAACCTATGACTTAAAAGTATGGAATTTTTAAATGGAATCTCCATGTCTGGGATTCTGATCATGCATTGGAATATGACAATATCCTGAACCAATCCGTGTATTTCCAAAATGTAGATTGTAGTTAAATTTCTAAATGGTCTTATTAAATAAGAAACACAGAGCCAAATATAGGGGTGGAAGCCTTAGAGATCAGGGAAATAGTGATAGCCACCAACCTTACCTCTCCGTCTCTGCAGCTACCAAAAGGTGAGTTACTTCCTGTCTATCCATGCCTTTATTGCCTTGCTGTTCTGCCCTCTCATTGGCTCTTAGCCCAGGTACCTCACTTCCTTATCACTGCCTGTCTGTACAGACCACCAGGTCTCTATGGTTGGTACAGGGATTAAAGGCATGTGTCACCATGCTTAGCTGATCCCTAGTGTGTCCTTGAACACACAGAGACACTGCCTGCCAAGTGATTGGATTAAGGGCATGTGCTACCACTGCCTGACTTGTGTTTATAGCTTGCTATTTTCTCTGATCTCCAGGCAAACTTTATTTATTAACATACAAATAAAATATCACCACATTTCCCCTTTTTTGTCTAATAAAAATAAAAAAGAATAAAAAAGTTATAACTAATATAAAAAAGCTATATACAATAAGTACAATAACTATATACAATATATACAAGCAATAAATGCATCAAAAATGTCTAGTCCATTTGCATTTGACAAATTCAGAGAAAATATTCCATTATCTAGCCTATTTTGGAAAGTCCAAAATGTACCTAATTTACTTTTTATCTGAACTTGTATTGGAAACTAACCTTTCAATGGTAGACTGGCATTTAATAAAGGAGATGAAACCACCCATAAGCCAAGAAGAATGGGATGCAGAGAAGAGTAGGATGCCTAGATTAAGCCATCCACAAGCTAGAAAACTATCTTATGATGTCTTTTAAACTTACACACTTAACATCTCTTAATGAGTTTCTTTCTTGAAATTTCTTAACAAGGAAAATTGTTACTGCAACTATCCAATCTTTAACTTCCTCAGAAACCCAACAAGGAAATAATATTACCTAGTAAAACAGGAAGTGCAAACAAGTGACTTCCAAAAAAAAATATGAGTTGACAGAAACAGCCAGCTTCCTGAACAGTCACTCCAGCTTTCTCTGCAATATTGGGGCATCATCTTCAGCCTATAGGCTTAGCATATCTGACAGACTCATTTGTGAAGTAGGATGTACACAAGGCCTACAGCTCAACCTCACATTTGGTACAATTATTCTATGTACCAGATAAACTTGAATTCTGTCAGTGTCCTATCATGATTCAGGATTTTAAATTCTAGAAATTGCTGGTGTTTTTAGAATTTGGCTGCCTATTCTTCCCGGCTTGTGGATGGCTTCATCTAGGCATCCTACTCTTCTCTGCATCCCATTCTTCTTGGCTTATGAGTGGCTTCATCTCCTTTATTAAATGCCAGTCTACTATTGAAAGGTTAGTTTCCATCAACCTAGTCACTCTTTCAAGAATAACTGTTTCAGCTACTGTTCCACTGCACACCAGAAGCCATTGGTCCACTGCCTGTTCAGCTGCCTTTGAAGAAAGGGGCACTGTACCTTTTCCCGATTGCAAAGCCAGTTCAGCGATGGTGCTATATTGTCCTGGCCTCAGAGGACGCCTGTTTCTAAAGTCGCAACCACACTTGTTTTAGCAAGGATCAGTAGTCCTTTGTTTTGTGTCTTGTTTGTCCATTTTGAATAGCATACTGTCAGCACTCAATTTGAGGGTACTTTGTTGCCTAGTGGCTAACTTTTGCCACAATGAAAGTTAACTCCATATGCAGTTTCTTTAATGTCCATATCTTCTCTGAAGTACATTGGTGCTGTCAGGAGCCAACAAGTCTCATAGTCATAAAAAAAGAAAAAAAAACTTCTAAGTTATTAAAACATTTTAAATGCCACATTCTGTAGAACTCTGAAGGGTTTGAAGATGACCTGTCTATCTAAAATATATCTCTGATTAACCTTGAAAACATCTAATGTGACTACAATTTTGATTGTAATGTCTAACAACTAACTACTTTCAGTAGATAATATTTAAGTTGTGAGTCTTAATTAAAATCCCTTCTATAGTGCACCCAGTACACTTCAGATCTGCAAGTCAATTACTGTTAGCAGTATTTATTATTCCTGAAAATTTTCACATTGTGTTGATAGGAATAACATCAGGACAACAGCAGCAGCAAAAGAATAACAGTATACTTCCCATTTTTCTGCACACTTTGTTCCATCAAGAAAATGGACTGCATGCATGCTTCCAAATCACACATTATTATTATTATTATTATTACTATTATTATTTTACAGAAAGCAAAGCTGAAGATTCTAGAATCCTAGACTCTATTCACTTGTTAAATATTAAAAAATGAAAAATTTATACAGTACAAAATTAAATCCTTGTCACTTCAAATTTGACACATAAATACACATAGCATTTTCCCCTAAATTTCTAATTAGAAAAAAATTAGCTATCATACTCAGCTCTCTTGTTGTTGACTTTTGCACAGCTGTGAGCAAATACAACACAAAACCAATTTAAAGTACAAAATTATTTATTTTTAATTATGCCTTTAGTCACATCAGTCCTTTGTGGTTGGGAGCAAGTTCTAGACATAATAGCTCACATCTTGGTGGTCAGGAGCAGACAAAGGATAGGATACAAAGAATATCCAAGGTAAAAAATAAACTAAGGACAGATTTTCAGCCACCTACATCCTATCCTCCACTGTCTCCCAAGATACTGTGAACCCATGAAGGGGTTGATCATTCTCTAGATCAGAGCTGTCATATCTAATAGTCCTTGTAAACACCCTCCTAGCAGATCTCAGATATGCTTTCCTAATCTCCCAGGTGTTTCCTAATCAAATCACCTCCTATTTGAAAGTGCCATTTTTATAAAAGCCTGTTAAGGTATCTCCAAATAAAGAGAAAGACTATAAAAAATAATTAGGTTGAGTTTGAATTCTCAACCAAAACTCCTTGTTACCATTCAGTATTGTGTGATTCTAGATTGTGATTGTGTTCATTTACATATAAACAGTTTGAAGCTGGCCATGGTGTCCCCTGCCTTTAATCCAAGTACTCAAGAATCAGAGGCAGGTAGCTCTCTCTGAGTTCGAGTAATGTAGCAAGTTACGGAACAGCATGAGGAACAGAGAGATCTTGCCTCAAAACAAAGAAATAATAAAGATGTTGGAAGGGAAAACAGGACCTGAGCTACCATTTGACTTTCACATATTCCATGAACACTAACCATTTTCTCTACCAGTATACTTTTTTTTTTAAAGAAAGCTTTGGCTACTTTTCAGTATAGTTTTTAGAAAGCATGTTATAACATATGGCACATCTAAATGGTGAAAACAACCACATTATAAACATGTTGTTATCCTATGAGAGTAAAATGTAAGGAGACAACCAATCATCTCTGTCATCTACACACCTTATATACCTATATCTTCTAGGTCAGTCTATGACAAATATTTTTTCCCATATTTAGATTAATTTTTGTGCCATAATTCACTTTGAGAAAAGAGATAATCTGGGCTGATCAGAACTTGATCAGCCAAGTCCTTTGGAAGGATAGACTTTTCCAGAGTTTCTGAATTCAGAATATGAGACAGTTTTCTTAGGAAAGAGAATGTTTCTCTGTTGAAGGCTTTTATGATGTAGCCAAGAATGAAGGTATGTAAGAAGCATTATGGAGTCAAGTAGCTTCCCGAAGAATATCTTACTTGGAACCCAGTATTTCAGAAGTGTACCCACCAGGAATGGCTTTATAACATTAACCTGAATGAACTTGATGCCAGTCATTTAGAGCCTATATACTCATTTTTTCTCTGCTTCCTGGTCACTGTAGTGTATGCCTCTGAGAGCTCATTATGAATGAAACTTTGATTTGAGCTTTAGAATGTCTGAGTTCTACGGATCACAAATCTTGTGTTTTCTCCTCTGTGTCTGATACTAAAAATATATTGCTTCAGACCACTCTGTTCAATGATTTGCCATGCAGAAAAAAAAAAAAAGCTTGCAGGTACCACTCAGAGTATAACATATTTATGAGAAAAATCATTATTCTTTGAAATATTTTTAAGACAATGTACATGCATGACATAAAATATCCAGAGACTTAGTAGCTCACAGAATTTGTGCATCTTTATAATGTAATTACAATTGGAAGCACAGTAAAGTATTTTGGTATAATATATCTCTGAACTATGATTATTTTAAAGTAAGCATTTGGATTTTGAGAGTTGAAGCAAACATGTTTGCTTATTTGTCAAAAATGACATAAAATGCTACCCATCCTTCTCTAAGCCATTTTACATATTTTCTCTGTAAACCAACAATTCTTAAACATATTTGAGATATTCAAATGTTTTAAAGTACTATTACACTTTATGCCAATGTGGTAGAACATGTACCTAAGCAATGCTTTTTCTCTGACTCATCATTGATGATTCATCCAATTAGAACAGAAACTCTCTGCTTTTAAGCTTTTTACTTTGCATCAACACAGAAAGGAATTGAGACTGGGACGACATGTGCCACTGAAGGAAAATACATACAATCATTGTATGCTTAAAAAATATAAAGCCTTATGATGAGCAAAAAGAGCTGATGACAAGGATCTTTGATTCATTGATTTTTTTTCTCACAAAATGTTCAGAATCAGCTTAAATATCCTGTGTCCAATGTCTTTAACCTGTAATAATAAAAGGTGAGGGCTTATCTCTGTGGTACAATTTTTAGGGCTACATTGAGAGAGCTTAGGATAATGTACACTTAATAAAATTACAGACAATGGTTGAGTTCTGTGATTGTGAATAAAATCCAAAGAACTAGCAGTGTCTTCATTTTCATTAGCTTACCTTTTCAAATGTTCTGCTTAGAACCTTGACCACACAAACAGAAGCAAGAACTTTATGATCATCACTATAGCAACAGCGTGGAAATTTATTTCAAAATGACTGACTACATGAAAGTGAGTTTTTCTTTCTCTTTTTTTCTTTTTAGGATGGAAAGAAGACTAGATGATAGAAATGTTTAGTTCACATTGAAAACTTCTATAATTTAACCTAGTGTATTTTCTTTTATGAAAGCAATTAATTTACAAAATTTTATTAAGGCAACAAGAGTTTATATTATAAATATCTGTGTATGAATTAATTTCTCCTTTGAATTATTGCTGTGGGATATTTGTGTATACTGTTTGAAGATGTATCACTATGATTGGCTTAATGAATAGCTGAATGGCCAGTAGGTAGGCAGAAAGAGGTTAGGCAGGACTTCTAGAAAAGGAGAGGAACACAGGAAGATTCTAGGTGTACAAGAGATACCAGCGAGACACTGAAAGTGTTGAACATTTGGTGCAAAAGAGAGGTAATCAAGCCAAGTGGCAGAACATAGCTTAATTAAAATAGGTTAATTTAAGTTATAAGAGCTAGTTGGGGAAAAGCCTAAGCTAAGGTCATGCTTTCATAGCTAATAAGTCTCCATGTTGTTATTTGCAGGCTGGTGACTGAAAAGAAGGGTGACTAAAAATTATTGTTGAATTTTTTTTGTAAGCAACTTATAAAATTTTAGAAAGAATATTTTTGTACTGCTATTCAAAATGCAGACATGGCATTAAGGATAATTTTCCTATGAATTATAATTCTTCAATTTAAAACTTTGTACCAAATACTAACATACATGAACAACCGAAGACTAATAATATCTTTTTTATTGCCTTGTGCAAGAACGATCACAGTTTTAAAGCTGGGCCATTTAATATTTTGTGCTGTCTTAAACTTCTTTGTGAGAAAATGCTCTTGTCCTTCCCATGACATCTTTTCACATCTCTGAACTTTATCGTGAGCATGCTTGGTTCAAAGTGGCTGACAATCTACATTTAAAATAAGATGATCATATAGTAACATTGCTGAGGCAAGTTTTTAACCTTTATATCATTGCTGGAGTCGGAGTTCTGAGAACTTCATTTATAATGGCCTTTAAAAAAAGCCTTTCTGGGCTTTAGGACTTGCTTTTTAAGTGCTTACTCTTTGCCTACTTTAACTGAAAAGACATGACATGATTTCAAGATCCCCTGAAGTGCATTCTTATTCATGAATTATATCCATTCATAAGACGTGTGGAAATCTCTAGGCATGATGACGGATGGGGTGAATCTTCTGAAACTTTTGCATAGATCAGGTGTTTCATGAAACAAATTATAGAAAACCATTTTTATAATTTTTTCTGTTATTTCTACTCTTGGTAAGACTAAGGGATTAAATCTTAGAAGTCTGGTAATTTTGCATAAAATATCAAGAAAAGGATAATAATAAGCTTGTTATCAGCCATTAAAATGATGCATGAATTATAGATGTGTTAACATATAAAGTCAATTTTTGATTGTTATTGTCTAAGGTATAGAATCAGCTGAATGGTGTATTTGGATCACAGACATTTGTTTTTTATACAGGTCTAAGTTGAATACCAAGATGAACTATTTTAAAGTAGTAATTAGAAATTTATCATTCAAAACTTGAATATTCAGCACAAAGTACATTTCTGTAAATTATAGTATTGAAATTTAAAATATTTCCTCAAATATTAATATGTATGAATAGCTAACAATAAATTGATATCGTTTTCTTGCTTTGGACAAAAACGCCTCAAATCCTAAACACTCATTGTGTTTTCTTCTCTTAACTTTATTAGCAAAAGAAATTATCACTAACTCATTAATAAAGATATTTCTCAAAAATTTGATTAGATTAATTGAATCCATAATGGAATATGGAAACATTTTATTTTGCTTTTCATGCATCTACTAAGTCCAATTCAATTTTCAACGTGTTTTCATTTCTGCATTCCATACAATTTCTAACTATATTTCTTTTTTATTGTTTAGTTGGGAGTTTCATAAAAGGTACTCCAATCACTCTTACTTACCACTCCTCCCATATCTGCTCCCTACCTTTGTGGACTCTAACAACAACAAAAAAGTTTTAAAAAGTCCAATTTGTGTTGTCTCTATAGTAACTGCTGTTGCCAGATACAATGTGGAAGTCCACGATCCATGACCCTGCTGACTATAGAGGACCAGGAACCTTCTTCTGCAGTGGTATGAATGACTTGCAGACTCACAAGTGAGAAACAAAGACATCAAAGATTTCAGTGACAACCCCTAAGAGGCCGGGTCACTGGGAATTTGACCATGCTCTAGTTACTATATGGACAAACTATTTTTTATGTTTAAATATTAAGTAACTAAAGAGTAACCTACTAGGATCTATGTGGTGATATTTTGTTTATGATCTAACAAATAAAGCTTGCCTGAAGATCAGAGTGTGGAGCTAAGGTACTAGTTAGCCATAGAAGCCAGGGAGTGGTGGCACACACCTTTAATCTCAGCACTTGGGAGGCAGAGGCAGACAGATCTCTGTGAGTTCAAGGCCACTCTGGGCTACCAAAATTGACCCAGTCTAAAAGAGAAACAGCCAGGCAGTGATGGCACACACCTTTGTTTCCAGCACATGGGATCTCACGCCTTTAATCCCAGCACTAGGGAGGTGGAGACAGGAAGTGATACGGCAGGGCAGAGAGAGGACTATAACGTGGGAGGAGACAGGAACTCAGCTCCCTTCAGGCTGAGAAGTCCTGGAGGTAAGAAGTCTCTCTAGTGGCTGGCTCCCTTACTGATCTTTCAGTTTACCCTGATATCTGGCTCCAGGTTTTTATTATTAAGACCAATTAGGATTTGTGCTGCAGACCTAGAACTATTAAGTAATATTTTCAACTCCGATATGTTTATGTTAGGGAGTTTCATCCCTTAAAATTATAAACATTGGACTGATATTGGCAATTTGATTATATTATTGATATTACCTTGGGATTTTCTGATTATAAAAATTAAAGTGAATGTATACAATATTTGAACTGGCAAATATTTACATATATATATTTACCTTAAAGTATAGAAACTTGTTTGTTAAAATATGTTTCAAATATGTAAGTTAATTTAACAAAATTATTTTTTTCTTTAAAAGTTTACATGATGTTGGAGCTTTGTGTAGATGGCATTCTGTTTTCTGAATGAAATGTTTATTTAAGAATAAGCTCTTTATTGGGGGATAGGAAGAAGAAATTGACTACAAAATTGTGACTGAAATGGTTATTAAAACATTATAGGGCTGTAGTCATGACAAAAAGATGACAGTTAATTCTCAAACTAGTTTTCTGTATATATTTTGATAAATATCTTGCTCCTAATTAACTTGTTGTTCAGGATGTGATTTAGTATTTTTACAAATTTTCATTAAATCACACTATAATACTGTGCTGATTTTTAAATAAACTGAAGAAATTGATGTTTTAACTTCACTTTAAATATTATAATGAAGGGCAGGTGAGATTCTCAGATGTTAAGGGTGCTTTCTGCTCTTCCAAAGGGCCTAAGGGTTTTTTGTTTTTGTTTTTCCAGAATCCAGTTGTGTCTCACAACTCCTTGCAACTCCATTTCAGATATCCATTGTCCACTTCTGGTCTCCACAGGTACCTGTACTTAAGTGGATAGAGCCACAACA
>CABHPP010117271.1:826-21951 GCA_902168425.1 Peromyscus attwateri | reverse complement strand
GCTGCCCACCATCCAGGGAAGGCAGGAGCCAAGGGCATTCCTGGTGGGTCTCTGCCTAAGAGTCCAGACCAGACCTGAGAAGTAAGTTTTCTAAGAGCACACAGCTTAGTGTGTACTACAGCAGAGAGACTCAACCCAAGGGTGCCCCCCCTCCAAGTCAGTGGCTTGAGGGCATTTGGGAGACTTTGAAGGCGCGCAGTTGGGAAAGCACACTGTATTCTAGCCTGGATGACCTTGAGCCTGGTGTCACCCACCATAGAAGGGGGTCCCGGAGGTGCTTCCGCAAGCATGTGTCCTTGCAGTGGGTTCACCTCCACATCATGTCCTCTCTCCCCTCTCTGTTTCCTGAGAGGAGGGAGCGGAGGAGGAGTGCCTAGTGGAGACACTATCCTCCGCATTCCAGCTGCAGTTTCCCATGCCTCTCAGCTCCTGCGCACAAGGGGCCTTGTCCTTAGCATTGTCACTTCTGAGCCTCTCCTCACTCCCACTGGGCCTCAGTGGCCCTCAAGGACACTATTTGTGCACGATAGGCCCTGCTGGGTCAAACCCTGGCCCTTGGATAACCCCAAACAGGCAAGGGGGCTACTGGCCACAAAGCACACCCCTACCAGCCCTGGCTCTGCACTTCCTGTGGGCCATTGGGCCACTCCTCTCTTCTTTTTGGATACTTTTCTATTCTTCTGATAGCTGATGTGCAAGGGCTTTGTCAGCAGGTAGGAAAGGCCAACAGAGGGAAAAGAGCTGAGTCAGCTGAAGGTCAGAAGCTGAGAGCTGGAGGGAGAGGAGCAGACTCGTTCTCTTTAGGACTGAGGCCTGCACAAGGTATCAGGCTATAAGGTTGGGACCTGGTGAACCTGGACCATGTTGAGGCTGCTCACTCAACCTTCATTCAACAAACCATTACGGAACAGCAGATGAGCACCAGGCCACAGGCTCCAAGCCTGAGACACGGCCGTGAAGAAGATGGACTCTCCCCGCCATACAGAAATTGCAACAGGCCCTTGTTCTTCAGTGGGGCCTGAAACTTCCGTCCACAACACTTGCCATCTTCCTTGTAGACTTGGAGAAACTTGGGGCCATATTGTTGACGGCTACAAGGAGAGTTAAAACCCAAGATGAGACCCACGTTCAGATCTGACTACCATTCCTCCCAACTCTTTTCCCTAGAATCCCAGACTCACTATCTAATCTGGAAGAGAATTTCATTCATGGCTTGGAAACCATATCCAGGAAAGATTGCCTTGCAAGAAAGCTTCTTCCTCAAGTGTCCAGGCTCACAGCCCCCTCCCCTGTACCCTTCCACCTGTTGTTTGCCCCCCCCCCAGCAGACACAGCAGGTGGTGGCGGCTGCTTCCTCCCATCCTTCTATTCCTGCCTATCTGTGGGACTGGGCTAGGGTTCCTGCAGGACAGAGTCCGCCACTATTGCAACTCCAGCTCCTAAGTCTGGCTGTGGTAGACATGGAGAAGCTACTCAGTGGGTACCTGAGACGTGCTTTCAGCTGGGTTGCTCACTAAAGATGTTTTCGAACGCACCCTCTTTCTATAGGAAAAAAATATATCAGTAAGTAAAGTCTTGACCCCGTGAGGTTGCTGGGACACCCAGAATAGTGTCTGGGGGCATGGTAAGTGCTCAGTAAGCAGCATTTACATCTACTACTGCCTCTGCTCCCAGGCAACAACTACAGTTACCATCTCACATGACAGATACAGATGGCTATTCCGGAACAGGCGAGGCAGACTTCCAGAAATGGCCCTTCTGCACACACTTGGCCCTACCTGTCTACAGGTTCCTTTCTCATATACAGATGCCACATCTGGGGATCAGAAACATTTGAAAAGTTGTACCAGCAGTGAGCATGTAAAGACATTGTTTTCTTGTCATTAGCCCTTAAGCAGTGCAGTTTGACAATTTCCATAGTAGTTCCATTGTATTAGTGTTTTGCTGGAGAATGAAGCCAGGGTCTCATGTATATCAGCCAAGACTGCTATCACTGAGTCACCCCTTTGCCTGGTGTATTAAGTATTAGAGGTCATTAAAAGTTTATTTAACTGGGTGTAGCAGTGTGTCTGAAATCCCAGTACTTTGGAGGCTGAAGCAGGGCGGGGTGGTGGGGTAGTGGGGTGGTGGGGTGGGGTGGGGTGAGGTGGGGTAGTGGTGGTGGTGGATAATAGTGAGTCCCAGGCCAACCTAGGCTATAGACTGAGACCCTGTTTCAATAAAATAAAAACCCCAAAAGAAAATAAACACAAGTTATTTCTATGGGGGAATGCATGTAGGTTATATGTAAATATTATGCTACTTGGTGTCAAGGACTTAAGGACTGGCAGATTTTTGTGTCCAGAATGGGTAAAGACCCTTTAAAAAGAAGCAGGCTGGCTATGCCATGGGAAGACTGAGTATTGGCCAAGCTCTTTTCAAACTTACTCATACATAGAACTTCTCTGTTGACAATCAGGGCTGGTGTGCAGCTGGAAACTGAATTTCCTGTTTCAATTTATTTTGTTGGTTTGGAGTTTGGGTTTAGGTTTTTTGAGTTAAGGTCTCACACCGTAGCCTAGACTGATTTCAAACTCACTATGTAGCCCAGGCTGACCTGGACCTCACAATTCTCCTACCTCAGCTTCCAGAGTGCTAGGATTACAGGGGTACACCTTCATGTCCAGCTAAGACTCCACATTCAAATTTTTTATTAAGAAATTTTTTATTCATTTTACTTACCAATCACAGATCCCTCTCTTCCTTCCTCCCTCCCCTCCAGCCTCCCCCCTTAACCCATCCCCCCATTCCCTCCTCCAAGAAGGTAAGGCCTCCCATGGGGAGTCAGCAGAGCTTGGTACATTCAGTAGAGGCAGGTCCACATTTAGTTTCTGTGTGAATTTGCTCGCACATGACGTGCATACATGTGAGCCACGGTGGACACATGTGAACATCAGAAGACAACTTGCAGAAGCCGGTTTTCTCCTTCCACCACATGGGTTCTGGGGATTGAACTCAGGTCTTACGTCTTGGTGGCAAGCACCTTTACTGACAGAGTAAGTCTGTCCCTCTGCGTTTCTTTTGTTTGTTGTGTTGTTTTGAAACAATGTCATTAGGTAGCCCAGGCTTGTCTGAAACTTGCAGCAATCCTCCTGCCTCTGTCTCTTGAGTGCTGAGATCCAGCAGACACCACTAACACCAAGTAAGACTGTATTGTGACAAACACCCAGGTCATGTTACTGGCCCAGAGCTCCACACTTTGAGCAGTTCTTGCTGGTATTTAACCCCAAGGGCAGCTCTGTAGATAGTCATCTGTGGTGTGTTTAAAGAGCATTAGGGCCGGTGAAGGATGCTTCCTGAACCCTTGTAACATCCTGACGTTGCCATTCCTGCTCTATAGATAAGAAAACCGGGAGTCAGGGAAATCAAATGACTTCTCCAAGGTTACAAAGATTACAGGTAGCCCAGGAAGGATTTGAGCACGGATCTGGATGACTCCAGCTCTTATCTTTCCCCATTCTGACAAGCAGCCACCCTGTGGCCTGGTATCCACAACAGGACATTGTCCCACTGAGAAGAATGTAACACAGTAATGAAAGCAACAGCAAAATCACCCCGGGTGACATTCCTGTGCCAGTCCGAAGCATTTGCCTAGCTACTGCCTGCCCAATGGGGACCGTTGATGGGATATACGTGAGGGTAGCTAGAAGGTGCAGGAAGGCCCTTGGCTTTCTAGGGGATAGCCCCTTGGTGGGGCTTTATGACTCTCAGGGTTTCTCAAAGGTAGTCAGGTCCAGTACCACTGAATGTCACTGACCCAAATCCAGTATAATGAGATCTCAACCAGAAGGCCCATTTATGCCCTTAGGGTCAAACCATCAAGGGTATTCTGTGTCCTCAAGGCTTCTTGCCATAAGATAACCCACAGACAAAGTAGGTAGATCCTGGTGTTTCTGGTAACTCCATGATTAATAACCCTTCAGTTCCAGCCAATCTAAAAAAAAAAAATCTCCATAAGTCAGGCTGGAGAGATGTCTCAGTGGTTAAGAGGACTGGCTGCTCTTTCATAGAACTTGGGGTTCAATTTCCAGCTCCCACATGCCATCTCACACACATCTGTAACTCCAGTCCCAGGGGATGTGGCACCTTCTCATGGCCTCTGCAAGATGCGTGCACATGGTTCATAGACACACATGCAAGCAAAACACTCATACACATAAAATACAATTTAAATTTTTTTAAAGAAAGGGAAAATCTTCATATCTTCTAGATCCCAGATCATTCCCTCTCACTTCTTGATTAGGCCATAGCAGCCCATGACAATGAACTCAAATTCTTAGGTTTTTCTTAGGTCTCTCTTAGGTCTCTTCACCCTATAAATCTTGACAATTGGGTTTCTGGAGCCTGAAACCCCCTTAGAATTAGAAGTCAAAGAATGTGGGGCTATGATGCTTTCTGGGGTGACCATCGGTAGCTTTTCCTATTTGTTTACTCCTTTAACAAATGACTGAATGTCAAGTCTGTACAGGTCAGAGTTGGGCACGAGGAAAGCAGTGATGGATGGCAGAGATCTCTGCCTCTAGGGAGCTTCCAGTGTGGAAGCAGCGAGGAAGCCAATATCTACATTGAAACCCAGACTTGACTCTTGAGCCTGGCTTCCATCTAGTCCCATTTCCACCCTACTATCAGCAGGCACCATGAACATTTTTTAAAGATTTATTTACTTTCATCTTATTTGATACATATGAGTGTTTGGCCCACGTGTATGTGTGTGTGTACTTTGTTCATGCCCAGTGCCCATGGAGGCCAAAAGAGGGTGTTGTATCCCCTGGAACTGGAGTTACAGACATTGTGAGCTGCCATGTGGGTGTTGGGGACAGAAACTGGGGCTTCTGAAAAGGCAGTAAGTACCCTTAACTGCTGAGCCATCCCTCCAGTCCAGCCACTAACATTTTTGAAGGGAGGCCTGAGTGAGGTCCAGAGTAAAGTCGGGCAGGGCATGCCTGAGGTCATATAGAAATCAATGGTAGACCCCAAACAAAGCCCCAGGCTTTAAAGCTCCCAGTACGGGGCACTGACCAACCCATGTATGAAGTGTTTAAGCGGGCGTGGAGCCAACCCATGGAGCTGCAAAGAATGACCACTTCATGGCTGGGATCCCTGGGCCTGGTGTGCTTTTATAGCTAACGAAGCTACCCCTACCTCCACCCCCATTCTTAGCTAATCCATTTCTAACACAGATTGCCTGCAGGGAACCTCACCCCCCAGCTCCCTCACCCCCACAGGCAGCTGTTCTCCTTCTAGCCTGCTGGGTGGGCTCCGGACCTTCCTGGGGCCTCTCTCCCTGAGATGGTCCAGCTGGTGGGTCCAGCTGGGGGTTTCAAGGAGGATGGGGCCCATCTGGAGGGGCCTTGTAGTGAGCCAGAGGGGCCAGGAGGGAGGAAGAGCCCCTTGGGAACCAAAGCCTGGGCTTGGGGAGATCTCAGAATGGTGCACAAACAGCTCTCTGGGTTGGTGTCTGAGAGCACCTTCTGAGGCCTGGAAGGACTCTGAGAAGTCACTTCAGCTTGCCAGTCTCTCGTTAGGATGCACTTCGGCAGGCTGTAAGTCAGCGTTTTGAAAGGCTTTAAGTTGGCCGGTGAACACTCTCCCTGGTCTCCACGCCTTGGCACTCCTTTCTTCCTTTTCTGGTCACTCTTGGTGCCCAGGTGCCAGGCCATGTGTGGGAGAAGGTGAAGAGTGGAGCCACAGTTGGAGAACTCTTCCCTCTCTTCTGAGGGCTCTCTCTGTCTCATGGGGGAAGAGAGACAAAACACAGTCATCTACTCCCACTGGGTACCCAGTGCTTTGTATCTTCTGAGGAGGGAGGAAGTAACTCTGAGGAGGGCTGGAAGAGTGTGGAAAGGCCTCCTAGGAAAGGCGTGGTGGAAAGAAGGAAAGGGTGCCAGCACCTGGCCCAGGAGGTAAAGGCACTTTCTATGCAAGCCTGGCAGCTTGGGTTCAAGCCCCCAGGACCCAAATAAATATGGAAGGAGAGAACTGACTTCACAGAGCTGTCCTCTGACCTCAGTGGGCTGTGCCATGTGCACCCCCACAATATTAATAAAATAAAATATTTTTTTGAACAAGAAAAGAAAACAAGGAAGGGTAGAAGGCCTGCTCTGGCCTCCAGGGTCTGTGCTAGCTGGTTAGCTTCTTGTAGCTGAGATAGTTCACCTGGATGGCTGAATGGTCTCTGCTTTCCTACTTCCTGGGGCAAGAGACCCATTCCGTTGCAGGGGGGAGGGAGGGAGAGAGAGAGAGGGGGGCATATTGGGATAACTCTAGCTCCACCCGAGTTCTTCCTTTGTCTCTGTGGTTTCCATCTGCAGGCCCCAGCGCTGTCTTTTTCGGCGTTCTTTGCTGTCTGAAGCAATCTCACTAAGCCCCTCCGAGCCACATTTCCCAATTCCTTCCACCGTTTCCCACTCGATCAGGGCTCCCTCTTCTTCTCTAGTCTGTTTCGGCCCCCAGGTCATGCTACAGTGTGGCTGTAGCACCCTACTTTATGTTGCCCACAGGTGATGCTGAATTCCAGGGTGCTCTGTTACATCCCCGTTCTAGAAACCTGACTTCTCGACTCAATGTGGCATCGGCCCAAGATCTGGTGGACTTGTTTGGTAAACCCTGTCTATCACTGGGGCCTGCTTGGCTCTACTCCCTTGGCTCACCTGTTTTCTCTTTCCATGTTGTGCAAAGTCTATGTTGTGGGCTGTGATGAATTCGAGGGTTGTAATCTCCCTATCTCAAGACCCTTCTTTAGTCACATCTGCCAAGACTCTTTTTCCCAAATCAGGTCCCATTGGAGGGATCTAGGGACTTGAATATGATGTCTTCAGAGGCCATTGTTGCAGCCTACTCTGCGACCTTAAGAACCTGCCTGGGTTTAAAGCTGCAAGAACAAGATCTTAAATCACCCCTGTAGTATTTGTTGTGTAAGCTTCAGCCCTTTGAAGTCTTTCAGGAATATTTTGGAAAATAGACTTTGAAAGCCGGTGAGATTAGCTCCCCCAACCTCCGGTTGGACTTGCGCTCCCAATTTGGTCAGCAAGCAGCTGTGTCTGCACTTGTTCGAGAAGCAAGCTGGCTCTGCACAGCCATCATCCATGGTGCAAGGCTTTGTTTGTCAGGATGCCTGGAGGTCAGAAGTCAGCTCCTGACATGCTGCCTTGTGGCCTCAAGAACCTGAAGGAAGCACCAAGTACGCGGAAGGAGCTGATGGTTAGTCACGAGGAAGAGCAAAGTACCAAGCCTATAACCAGCAGCCTTCCCTGAACCAACCCAGAGGTTTCAGGTGCTGGGGTGCTGCCGAGAACAATAGGCGCCTTTGGCCATGGCTTCTGCCTCACTGGGAGCATCCAGTCTCTCAGAGAGAAGAGAAGGGTTTTTAAGGTCACAGAGCAGGCTGAAAAAAAAAAAAAAAAAAAAAAAAACGACCTCTTGGAGACATCAGATTCCAGTTCCTGCAACCATCCCCAAAAGTACGTGATTCGGGAAAAGAATCTTGGCAGATGAGACTAAAAAGGCCTTGGAGTAAGGAGAGTATTATCCTAGATTTTTATCACTGGGGCCCTCACTGTGATTGCATAAGAAGCAGGTATCCTTTTATGAGAGAGCAGAGGGAAAACAGCTTGGACAGAAAAAAAAAAAATGAAGGCCGTGTGACTATGGAGGCAGAGATCATGGTGAATCAGCCACAAACCAAGGAATTCTAGTAGCCACCAGAAGCTGAAAGGGCCAAAGACAGAATCTCCCCCGAGAGCTGTCGGAGGGGACATGGCCAGGGGACACTTTGATTTCAGATCAGTGATACTGAATTTGGCCTCGGGTCTGGGAAAGGCTCCACTTGTGTTGTTTTTCAGTGACAGGTTTGGAAGTCAAGGTCTTGGGCATTCTAAGCCAGTGCTCTGCTCTCAGCCCCTCTCAAGTACCAAGCCTATGTCAGCATCCACCAGAAACTGGCATAGGTAATCAGAAGACAGGAGAAGGGCCCAGGCCTAAGAAGGAAGGGAGACTGAAGGCCATCGCAGGAAGATGCAGGTCTGGGACCGGTGTCGCAAGGGAGTGGGAGGAGGAGGCTGGGCGGAAGGCCGAGGTAGAGCGCTCAAACACTGTAGAAGTTAGATACATTTGGATACATTAGGGCTCCGCAGTAGGCCACTCTCAGACTGCAGATGCCATTTGGGGATGAAAGGCCATCCTCTGCCAAGTTATGCCTTCTCCTCCCTCCCGAAAGAGATACACAGCACTCTGTCACTATGCTTCAAAAGATGGACGTGGAGGTCCGACAGATCCAGGTCCAGGCTTAGCATGGCCACACCCCGGTGCTCACTGCCTCTCTGAGCCACAGCCTACCAGCTGGGGAAATGAAGAAACTGATATTGGCACAGCCTCTTATCAATGATGAGAACTAAGAGTGGGACTGCTGAGATCCCTGTCTCTCCAGTATCCGGACCAGGAGCCATAGTAGGTGGCTCTGACCCTGTGCTTCTGCAAGGCCATTGCCCCTCTGCCCTTGAAGCTATGACATCAGGACAGTGCTTCTTCCTCCTTGGCTCTGCCTCCTGACCCCAGTCTGGCCCAACTCCTTCTCAGCACAGTGCAGAGAAGAGAGAGAGCTGAGATGGGCTATTTACAACATGGGATGCGATAAACACTTCCCCGAGATATTCCCCGATAGACTAAATCTGACAGAGATTACAGAAGCAATTAGATCTTTGGAGTACCCTGCTATCTTTTTGTACTGAGACACTCCCCCCCCCAAAGTGTGTGAGGGGTGTTTTTGTCTTACAGTCAGTCAGACATTTCTTTTTTTTTTCTTTTTTTTTTTGATTTTTCCAGACAGGGTTTCTCTGTGTAGCTTTGCGCCTTTCCTGGAACTCACTTGGTAGCCCAGGCTGGCCTCGAACACACAGCGATCCGCCTGCCTCTGCCTCCCGAGTGCTGGGATTAAAGGCGTGCGCCACCACTGCCTGGCTAGACATTTCTTTACGTGGTATGAGGACACAATTGAAGTGTTTTGGGTGGGCAAACCACACCCATCCCTCTCTCCTGGCCCTCTACAGTGCACTGGCTGCCTCTGTACTGCTTGTGTAGAGTGGACAGCCTGGGGACGTCTTCTCGTTCCTAGTGAGGCTTCTGGCTTTCTGTTCAAGCACAGGACTAAACAAGCTGTTGTCTTAAAAGACGGTAGGAGGGGATACATCTTCCATGCCAAAAAAAAAAGGCCTGGACCTGGGCCTCCTGCCCCACAGTCTAGCTGAGTGATCTCAGGTAAGTTTCTTGGCTTTCTTTGTTTTCCCCTTCCGTAAAATGGGGTGAGGAAGAGCTAGCCATCCTCTGGCACTCTCAGGACAAGTCAGTGAGGAAGTACACTGAAAGATCTCGGACGCACGTGCCCACCCACACAGGACAGTGTAGCTCAGTCTCCTTTCCCGTAACCCCAGTGGGCAGCGAAAAGGAGTGTGGCTCCTGGCTTATCCAAGGCCTACCTTTAGTGAGCCTGCCTCCTACTGTTCATGCCCTGCTGCTCATGAGCCAGGTTTATGGGAGGCAGAGCTTCTCTGCTTTCCTTCCACTACACACTGGGCCTCTCCAAGAGAGCCAATGCTTGCTCGATTGCCTGGCTGCTAATGGACCCCATGGGGTGATGTCTCTGGCCAACAGTGAGGCCTTCTGTGCCCGAGCCTGATCCCTGTGTTAGTCCTTTCTAAGGCAGTGAGGTCTGTGGTCTGCTAGAATGTCCAGACGAACTCTTCCAGAGCCCTAGCACACAGCAGCCCAGCAGGCTTCCTGCAGTCTGGAAGCAACGAGGACAGCAGGTGACTGACTGGCAGCAACCTGGGACAGTAAGCACTGAGGTGAGGCAGAGGCCCACTGTCCTCCTCAGCTCCAGCTCACTCACATTCCTCCCTTCTGCTGCCATTTGCAGCGGATGGCCCTGTTCCCATTCCAGGCTGCTGCCTGTTCCTCACCTTCACTCACTTCCTATCTATGGAAGAAGTCCTCTCTTGCCATCAGGAGCCAAGTCAACAGCCTACTCTTTAAAGGACACTGTCTCTAAGGCCTGCACTCCCAGAAGCTTCGTGTGTCATCCCTTCCCGCTGTGGAAGGAAGCGCTGTGTGGGATTTGTCGCCTGTGATTCCCTGCAGCCTTGGCGCACTTTGGGCCATCATATGGGATTGAACGGTGGCATCGAGGCGGTCAGTACAGGAAACATGGAAGGAAGGGGCATTGTCTTCCCTGGCCAGGCAGAACCTGCCCTAGAAAGGGGCTCTTTTTCGTGGGGGTAAATAGAGTAAGCTGGTCAGAGGTAGCACATCGAAATGAGGGGGAGAAGCTGACTATAAGGGTATCCACAGAACTCACATGCTAGCTTGAGAAGTGATACCTGGGGATGGGGTTTAGGAGAGGTGTAGGTCTGTGGGGAATCCACACTTATGCTTGACGCCTCTCAGACAGTGTTGGAGACCTTGCTGTCCTCAGAGTGAATGGGTCATGGTTAGAGCTACCTGAGATAAAGTCCGTTTCTGCCTCTTTTGTGTATGGCCCCTTGCCCTTCTGCTTGCCATTGTGTGCTACAAGGCACTCACCAAAAACCCATGAGCCCAAATAAACTACTTTTCCTCATAAATAATCCAGTCTGAAATACTGTGCCATAGCAACAGGAAATGGACCAGAACAAAACTCATTCAGCCAGCACTGACGAATGCATCTGCATCCTTTAAGAGTACTGCCAGGGATTTGTTCTAATGCAGGGTCAGAAACAGGCTCTGGAATCAAGAGAGCACCGGGTTATACGCTGTGTGGTCTCTGCCAGGTCGCCTGGCCTCTCTGAGCTGCGGCTTCTTCATCTGTACAGTGGGGACAGGAATCCCCATCTTGTGGGGCTGTGATGAGAAGCATTGGATTGAGTGTGAAGACAGAAACATGTGCACGCAAATGCTTGGCATTGTTTGGGCACTTCAATAAACTACGTTCCTCTCCTACCAGGCCCATGGAGGAGCTCATACTTGGGAGCCTCATCCAGAAGAGTCCAAACCAATTTTTGAATATTTAGGAGGTCTCATGAGGAGGACGAGGCTCCAGGAGCAAGGCTAAAAGACTGCAGCATAGCTGTAGGTTAGACGTTGTGAAGAACTGACATGACGAGGCCTTAGACTCAAGAAAATGGGCCGAGAAAGGATGTTCTAAGGAACCGACATCTGTGCTGAGACATGTCCGACATGAAGGAAGTGACCGGGACAGCTGGAACGTGCACTCCAGATGGAGAAAAGAGCCAATGCAAGGGTCCTGAGGTATAAAGTGGTTTGTGGCTTCTAGGCACAGATGTCTATAATTGCAATAGAGTAAGTAAGGGGAAAGTGATTACAGATGAAGCCAGAGAAATTGGCAGGGCCCAAAACTGTAGAGAATTTTATAGGCCACGGGTAAGAACTTTGCATTTTATTCTGGGGGACATGGGGAACCCTGGGGGTGGGGCAGAGGACTGAAACGACTGACATGGGATTATACCAGGGAACCCAGCTTTTGCTTGAATAGCTGTTGGGAGGGGACCATCTTAGAAGCGAGGGGGTAGGGGGGAGGGGGGAGGGGAGACAAGAAGAGGCTGCCGAGTCAGGGTAGAGGTGACAGAGCCCATTCAGGCCTAGCAACCCTTGAACTGTAGGAAGGTGGCTGGGCCGGGCCACGTGGAGAACTAAAGATGGTGAGACTCACTCATGAACTGGCTTAAACTCAGTCTTCCCGACGCCCCTCTGAGATCACATTCATGTACTTCCGGTGGAGAAAGGAGGCAACTGAAGCTTAAAGGGGCAAGTGCCTTGCCCAAGCTTGCACAGCAAGGAAGTGGCCAGCTGGACTAAGAACCAGGCTTGTGGAAGGCAGAGGGTCTGTATTTCCTCCCACTGCACACTGGGCTGAAGCTGGGCCCTGCCTTTGGGTCCTCCATTCTAAGAGGCCATCCCTGAAGAGACATTTTAAATGCAACCCTGAGCCTGCCTGGCTAGCCTTGCTTTTCCTCCTGTAGCTTGAGTCTGTCCATCTATAAACTGTAGGGCAGGTCCATTGTCTCCATAGAAACTTGAGGGCTAAATGTAATAAGGAGCTAGGGGAAACTCTCACCTCTCTCCCCCACTAGCCTGGATCGAGCTGGGCCCACATGCCTAGTGGGATGCTAAGTGCCCCCTTAGATGATAGCAATCCGAGGCAGACCTTTGCTCACCACTGCTGGCTAGCTCACTTTCGTTCATTTCTTCCAGGCACAGGCAAATGTGAGGTGTCCTGTCATACCAGAAGGCCATAGCAGAGAGAAGCAAAGCTCACTTCCCCCCAACAGACAGAAACTACACTGTTCTGGGGGACATCGAGAAAGGCCTGCTGAGAGCCAGAAGGAGCCTCTCCCACCAAGGCTCAGTACCATTTCAAGATGAAAGGAAGCCTGGGCTCTCTCTAGCACAGCACTCTACTGGTACACCTAGAGAACTGTGACTCAGACATGAGAGACTTGCTACAGAAGATTGGGTTGGAGATGAAATCCTGGTCTCCTCCCCGGAAGTGCGCCATGTTGCTAGTCATGACTACAGGTCAGCCTGCTGTACCCGGCCTAGGAGTGCACATGCCCAGCACTAGGCACCAAGCTGTAGGCTAGAGCGCCTGTGAAAATGGTCAGAATCACTAACAAGCCCCTGATCCATGCTCCCAGTCTTCAGGGCACGAGATTCCATCCTGACCATCCCCAAAGAAAGGCGTGTTCCCTACCCTACCAGCACCCAGGGCCCAGGAGTGCATACCACCCCTGCCTTTTTACATAGCCCACTCATCTCCCTCCCTGCAGGCTGGTTTCACCCAAGATAACTGGGCACCCACTCTGCCCCTCCTGGCAGCCTCATCACTGACCCCAAACCTGACCCCCTTCAACTGTGGCAAGCAAGAGCATGAGGGCACACAGAGGCCACGCAGAAACTGGTGCTGAGCTGGCCCTGAGGGACCTCACATTGGTGAGCAAGAAAGAGGCCATGGCCTCTGGGGGTGAGGGAGCTAGCAAGGGATTATGGGCTCCTCGCTTGGAAATGATTGGTCGTGACAAGCTCACTGCGGGAACAAAGCCATGTGAAATTGACCTCATCACCAGCGATCAGATCATATTGTTTAGTGTGAGGGGAATGTGAGGGGATGTTCAGCTGGGCGATGACCTAGTTAGGGCCTTAAAGAGGCAGAGCAGCTGCCTCACTCTGGGGAGGAGGAGGCAAGGGACTCTAGGGGCAGGCCCCTGTGGAGCTGCAGGTGGAAGATGGCCATTCCCATGCAGCCCTCAGCTGCCCCACAGGATATCTGAGAACTTCCAACTGAGGTCCAGCCTTGCAGGACTGAGGAACAGGGGTAGAAGGGGCCAGGCCTGGAGCCAAGGGCCAAGTTCCCACACCTGTCCAGACAGAACAATGGGACAGAGCAAATACTATGGATTCCTAGAGGGTAGGCGTGGAGGGAGACCCTAGAAGACAGAGACAGAATGTACTTAATGACAAACTATTGACCGTGCCTTTGGCACTATTCTGAATACTTCCCACATATTAAATCAGACTCCAAATGACCAATGAGACAGACAGTCCGCTGATCTCCATGTTATAGACGGGGCTGACTGAGACTCAGAGCTGTTCTGTAGCCATGCTTGAGAGATCTGCTTCTGGAGACTGTGCTGGTCTCCTCCCATAGTGACAGACTTGACCAAATGTGACAGGCCAAATAAAGACACCACTAGGAGGTGGCTCTGAGGCCTTTCCTTCCCATCAGGCCCTAGGGGCACCGAGGGGCTGAGGACTGGGGCAGGAAGGAGCTGGTGTCAGGAACTCCAGGAACAGGTGCCCGCTTTCCCCTTGGAGCCTGTTTCCTGACACTTGCATGAGGGGACGAAGGGACATGTGGCCAGCTGGGCAGAGCAGGCCCCCTTTCTGCCAAGTGCTGCCTTAGGGAATATGATTCCTACAGCCTGGGGGTGCAGAGGGGATTCAAGATGGGGGCAGGGCTTCTGGTGGGACACATGGTATTAACCCTTTCATTGGTGATATGTGTAGAAAGCCAAGCCCAGGGCCTGGGAGGGAAGAGAAAGACACTCCCAAAATATGCAGCGAACAGCAATCCTCAGGAGGTGAGGGCCAGAGCAACAGCTGCAGCATGAAGCATCCTGGTTGGCTTCCGGGAACCATTCCAGGGAGGCCTGAAATTTCTCCCTTGAGGGCTGGAAGCATACACAAGATGCCTGTCACACCACCCCCAAAGACTTGAGAAGTGCCTGAGGCCAGTGCCTGGGGTCTCTAGCAGAAGCTGAGGGGCCATAGAGAACTGATCAGGCCCAGAGAGACCAGCCCCCTTCCAAGTTTGCTGCAGGCCTAGGAGTTAAGGTTGACAGAATCTAATGACTTCGGTCCCCCTCTGCTGGGGGTGACTAACAAAAACTTCAGCTGCTACCAGGCTGACTAGACTGTTCTGTGCTCTCTTCAGAAGGTTTTCAGTCCTAAAAGTGCTCCCAAGGGTAGACTTCTCTGCCCTCCTGCTCCTGAGGACCTGGGAACACGGTCTTAAGGTCTTGGCAGAGATGAGCCAGTCTGCTTCACAGCTTCTTTCCCATCCTCCATGTTCCTTGAGTTCTGGCCAGTTTCCATCCCCTGCTGTGTGAAACTGAGCCACTTGGACATCGGTTCTCAACCTGTGAGTCACAACCCCCTTGTGATTCGAATGCCCCTTTCACAGGCGTCACCTAAGACCGTCGGAAAACACATATATTTTACGTTATGATTTATAACAGTAGCAAACTTACAGTTATGAAGTAGCAACGAAATAATTTTATGGTTGGGGGTCACCCCAACATGAGGAACTGTGTTAAAGGGGCGCAGCATTAGGAAGGTTGAGAAGCACTGAGCTAGGGCATGATCTACACTGGAGATGGTGGTGGGGGACAGAGATGGACACGACATTTGTGACCAGCAGCCCTGTCTGGAATGTTTCTGGTGCTTCATCCAGGTTGGCTTGGGTGCACTGGCTCTCTCTCAGCAGGCAGAACAATGATTCTTGTCTGAAGGGGTTTTACTCCTCTATTGAGGACCCACAGAGAGAGGACATGGGCAGAGCGAGCGAGCGAGCGAGCGAGCGAGCGTACTCCTTTAAGAAGGCTTTGGATGGATGATCAAAGGGCAGATCGAGCTGGTGACCTCAAGGGACACAGCTGCTGGGAAGGAGAGTTCAGGACAGGTCTTTTGGTCAGGCTGAGCTGTTATGCAAGGGAACAGCTGTCTCCAGGAAGAGTGAGACCTGAGACCTGTGTGCCCCGAGATGTGGAAATGGAGGCTATGTAGACAGCCCTGAGAGGCAATGGAAGAGAGCCGGTAACGGAGGACGAGGCTTTTTGCCTTCCTGATCCCTTTTGTGTGGATATCTTTGTGGCAATTAATACAGACCCAGGGGATATTTGCCTTCTTGTCAACTCTCCTCACTGGAATATTTGTGCAAGTACTTAAAGCTAAAAACAAAACAAAAAGGTCACGAGCAAGTCCAAGGTACAATAAGAGGAGGGAAAGAAAGGAAGCGGGGAGAGAATCTCAAAAATGGGGAACATGCAAGGGACAGAGTCCCAAGCAGAAAAGGAGGCACCAGTGCAGGGGGTCGGGGGCACAGAGAAAGGTAAACAGAAGACGGTTTCACAGGCATCCCGGCCAGGAAGGAAGCTAGCAACAGAGAATGTCCCCTGACTTCTTTTGTCCCCGACTCTCTTTCTTCCCTGTCTCAGCAGTTCGGAGAGGCCCTTTTCTCCAGCTAATCACAACCGTGCAAGTCCCTTCCAAGATGGGCTAGTGGCCCACTGCACCTTCAGAGGCTGAGGAGGTGCCTGGGGCCGAAGAGGCTATGGGAGGCAGCTAGTGACAGGGGTGAGGCGGGAGGGGGCGGGCAGAGCATGGGTAGGAGGCAGAGGGAAGATCTGATGCTCTTCCTGGAAGGAAGGCAGAAGCCAGGGGCCAGAAGAGGCTTGGGGTCCACATAGGTGGGTGAGGGTGAAGTGCTCCTCAGGAACGAGACAGGCAGCTTCTGTGCCGAGTGAGGGGCTGCTGCTGCCATCCCCGGATCCTGAGGAACACAGCCTCCCGAGCGAGAAAGAGAAAACCCTGCTGTGGTGCTTTAAATAGCCAGGCGTTCTGACAAGGCTTATTCACACCTTCACTTCAGACTCCTGTGAAGAGTTTTTTTTTTTTTTCCACATCCATGCAGCAATCTCTATCATTCTGCAACCAAATACCTAGGCATCTATGCCTTCCATGACTACGTATGGTCACATCCCTGAATGGTTACACGTCTATAATTGTTCTCTACCACTGCACTCCAAGCTGCACCTATATAGTCTATATGGTACTGCCTCTGGCCAGTGCTCTCTATTTAGGGGGAGCTTGGCATCCTAGGGCTTGGAGCCCCTGCTTTTCCAGCTGCCTGGTCCCATAGCCACAGCCGGATTGCATGGCAGTTGTCCAGAGCCTGCCTTCCCACTTTCCCATTCCCATAGATGAGTGGCCAGCTTAGGTCTGGGCTAAGGGGTTACGTTCTGGCTGAGCTCAAGAAGGCCACCTTGCAAGGCAGAAGCAGCTGCCTTTGCCTGCATCTGTGGTGAGGAGCAAGGCAGGAGAGCGTGAAGAATGCTAAGCAGGGAGTGTAGCGGGAAGAGGAGAGGGAGCCAGGAATATGAGAGCAATTACGTAGTTGTGAACTTTTATTATGGGTGGCCTAACACTGTTACTGATCTTCTGTGTGACCTAGGACAAAAATCCTGCCCTTTCTGGGCTTCAGTATTCCCACCCATGCCATCATCCAAGTCCTCCCAGAGCTTATGAGCTGCCAGCTGCCAAACTTTTCAAATCCTAGCGCCTTACTGCTGGAGAGCTTTGAGCACAACAACCCAATGTAGTCAGAAGGATTTGTGTTTGTGCAGTGCAGTGGTTCTGAACACCCTAATGATGGGCACATGTCTTTAATGACGGGCACATGCCATGTATTTGCACCTCCCGATGCTCCTTAGAGAAAGTGGGGCCAGGAACAGCAGCATGAGGCATTGTACACGCCTGTGTGTTACTCTGTACACTAGCTGGGTGGAGTAAGTGCTGCTGTTACTAGCCACATGTTACCATATGCACTGATTCCGTGGTTTTCAGCATCATTAGAGGATGAAGGAAAAAATAAGGAAAACATCCTCTCACGTCCCCTTTGTTTTCTTCTCTAATTTTTCTTTTAACTTTTTGAGACAGTCTTGCTATGTAGTCCAGGCTGAACTGGAATTCTCTACAGGCAAGCAGACAGTCCAAGTGGCTCAGAGGCTTTTTAGTGCACTTGGAGTTGGGAGTGACTGCTGTTGTTTTGTTGGGATCCCTTCTCTGGCCTTCTGCCTGTGTCTACCAAAGACCCCCTTGCTGATCAGGGGGATGTAAACTCCTTGACACACAGCCACTTCCTAAGGTATCCTTCCAGGATTCTCTCCCACTCAAGGCCCGCGGTCCACGGGGTGTCCCATTCCCCAGACCTAGAGAACCAGTGCTATCAGGAAACCACCCATGGAGCTTGCAGGCTCTTCTTTCAAGCCAGATTCCTCTCTCAGAACCACGGAGCCAACAGGTGCCCTTATGGAGCTCACTGGTGCCATGTGTCACTATGGATCAAAGGAATGAGGAGTGGTAGCTGGTCTTGAACTTGTGATCTTCCTGCCTTAGTCTCCCCAGGGCTAGCGTCACTGGCCTGTGCTACCACAGGCAGCTTACTGCAGAGCACGTCTGACTTGGGTAAGCACTGATCTGTGCTGTTTGTGTGTTTGTTTTGTCGTGCTGGGAATAGAACCTAGGCCCTTAAGCATGCTAAGCAAGTGCTCTACCACCAGCCACATTCCAAACCCCTGGAGTGTTGTTTCTGATCTTCCCCAGGGTCCTACGGGCAGGTGCTCTCATTCCAATTGGATTTACACTCCAAAGCACATTGCTAAGGAGTGAGGGAGCCCAATAACACACTGTCCCAAGGTACTTGGTGTTGCCTCCTCAATTTTGGGTCTTGCCTCCTTAATTCTGGGCTTGCACTGACCCCTAGCCAATCTTCAGGTCCCTCGCAGGTTTCCTCTATGTCTCCAGGTCAGCTAGTCTATATCCCGGGGCCCCAAACCCAAGGCTCCTCTACTCAACATCACTCACTCTCCTGGAAAGGCAGCCCTCCCCCTGCCTGCCCCAAAGACAGTCAAGGAGGTAGTCCCTCCTCCTTCCTTAGTGCTGACAGCTCCAGCACCTTCCAGTCAGCCCAACCAGCAAACGGGTGTCTCTCTGCCTGCCCTTCTCCGACCAGGCTCCCACGTGGGGAGCCCGGCTCCCAGGCTTAGGCTGCCTCATTCACAGAGCCTTCTCTCATTGTCCAGGCCTGTCACTCACGCCTGCCATTAGCATTTCTAAAGCCATCTCTTAGACACCGCAATGGCCTAGTGGAAAAAGAAGATCACTTTGAAACCCTCGCTTTGGGCAAGGTACTTGCTGGTCATGAAAGCTGAGCTTTAGACTCATTGTTTCGGACTCGGTGTGTTCACTGTTGAAATGGGAATAACCTGTCTCTCCTCTCTAGACTTAGAACGCCAAAGCTTTCTAAATTCAGAATGATGGAGAAGTGGAGTGGTGCCTGAGGCCTCAATACAACTACCTGTAACTTCCCCTAGGTTCCTTGAGCTCAGCTAGTCTGGATCCTTCATTCTCCACCCACATGCCAGGGAAGACGTGGAGTTCTGTCAAAACTGGTTTTCCCTGCCCTAACCCAAGCGGCCTTTGTTAGGGCCCTGGCAGGATGGGGCATGAATGGGTGACTTCTTTGCCCTGGCATCTGCCACCCGCCTAAACAACTTGGGTGGAGAGACAGCGCCACCCAGTGGTTGCCTGGGCAGTAAGCCAATCTTTTCCTGGGGTGGGTCCTTACAGACCTTCTGGGCTTCTGGGGTTCTGCAGAGCTACCTCACCGGAAAAACCCTTTCAAAACTTGAGGAACTTCACCAGCATTGGCTTCGATACTTCAGAACCAAAGCTATAAAGCAGCTCAGCTCAGCTTTTGCCCGCACCTTGCACCCCTCCTATCGTACCCCCCCACACACACACACACACTCCTTATCCCTAGCCACAAGGCTCTTTCTTGCACTGCAGGTTCCGTGGCTGCTAACCAGGCCTCCCCCCTCCTCCCTATGCCTCACTTTCCTGCATCTGGAAAATGGTGAGCAGGAGGCTCTGTAGTAACCCTCTGCCCTTCCTGGTGGGCTGGGAAAATAGGAACTAGGTTTTTGTGGGCTGGAAGGAGGTGTACGCTTGTGGTACAGGCAGTCCTCCAAGCCAACAGAATACCACCACCATGGGTAGCGGCGCCAGTGCTATCCCGCCAGGCCTTAACAAAGGCTGGGTTAGGGTAGGGAAAACAGTTCTGAGAAAACTCCATGTTTCCCCTTGCCTGGAGACTCGCAAGCTGCTGACCAGCCTGGCTGAACAGCAGGGAAACGGAGCAGCCCCTTTACACACCTTCTTTCTTTGCTTCAAACCCGTTTCCATGTCCTTTCTGCCTCCTGCCTTCCCCGTTTGCTTGTTTTACTGTAGGATACAAACCACCTGCTTTTCTCTTCAAGCCTGATAGGGAGCAAAAGGTGGCAATGGTGACCCCGGTCTCCAATTAAAGTCGTCCCCCACCCCAGTCCACTCCGCAGGGAGGGAGATTTCTGTAGCAGGAAGCAACAGGAACCCTTGAAGGGAGAGGGAAGCTAACTGTCAGCCCCAGCGATCTGAAGCACTCAGCAGACAGCCCTCCCTGGGGGCCTCCCACTCAGCAGACAGCCCTCTGGGCCTCCTGGCATGCTCCCCCGAGATCCTGCCTCTGTGCCGGAGGGGGGCAAAGGGACTCCAGGCTCCCTCGGCTTGGGTGAGGGGAGGCATTTGTGCTTAGAGGTTTTCTTTCCTTGTCTGCAGTTGTCCTAAGAGTCCAGAAATACGGAGCTAATGGATAGAATTGAGGAGACAGGAGCCTGGGGATGGAGGTGGGGGTACTTAGTGATGAAGCCGCCTGCCTGAGAGCTAAGAACAGCTGGTACCAGAGATCTGCAGCACCAAGGTCAGGGCTCAGCAGCCCCTGTGCTCTGAGTTCCCACAGCTTAGAGGGACTGGCCTGTGGGTGGGGGTGCTGTGTTTAAGAGGAGCCCCTACCCAGAACAGCTCTCCTCAGTCTGTTATTGTTATTAGAATGATAAATGAGGTTCTTCCCAGAGAAAGTATTGTGCAACTAAAAACACGAGGCTTGGGGCTGGGGTGTAGATTAGTGTGCATAAGACCCTGGGTTCATGCACAGTGTAGGTTCAACCCCGGTATAGGGCTGTATATCCACAAAGTCCAAAATAAACACAAGAAGAGCACTTGATGACCTGGGAGACGGCTCAGTGGTAAAGGCACTTGCTATCTAGTCTGAGGACTGAGAGTTTTGATCCTCAGGCCCCTACAGGGTGGAGGGAGAGTACTGACTCTACAGGGTGTCCTCCAATATGACTCTCGACCACATACACATGCACAAATACATTCACGAAGAGGAAAAAACTAATATTTTTTTAAAAGAGCAATTGAATGCCATGCAATTTTCAAATAACACTATGAATATATAAATCAAACTCCTCTTCAATTTATATATAACCATGCATGCCATAAGAGCTGCCACCTTCTTTGGGTTGAGGGGTTAGTAATTTGTGACAAGGTTGCAATCCGTATTCCTGGCTGGTCTGATATTTGCTGTGTATCCCAGGCTGGTCTGGAAAACATAGCAATTCTCCTGCCTCAGCCTCCCAAATGTTGGATTACAACTGTATACCACCCCACTTAACAAGACATGTCATCATCTTAACCTGTCTAATGAGTTGTCACCTAAGCAACAATAAAGAAATTTGCTAAAATGTTGGCAGTTACCTAAAATCACAATCCACTGTGAGTATAAGCAAAGGGGTTGTTGAAATGGACTAAACTGTCCTTTTTTGCTATCCAAGCCAGTGTGTGTGTGTGTGTGTGTGTGTGTGTGTGTGTGTGTGTGTGTG
>CABHPP010117270.1:21199-62549 GCA_902168425.1 Peromyscus attwateri | reverse complement strand
CTTTCTGAAACTTGCTCTTATGATAAACTATGATTCCCATTTGCATCTGTTTTCTTATAAACTTTCTATTTAAGTTTTCATTATGAATCCATGTTGGGAAAACAAAATATTTGTGCTCACTGATCACTAGGGAAACCAGGAATGTTAACCATCCATACTTGCCTTTTCAAAAAACAGATGTATAGCCTGATTTTTTTCCTAGAGAGATGGGAATTAAATGTGATTAATACCTTGGTGATCTGTGTTGTCTGAAGGGGAGGATCCTATCAATCTCCTACAAGCAGGTCCAGAAGCAGCTAATAGTCTATATAATCACTGTTTTCTCTGAAAGACCAGGCCATATCAAACTCCCAAAATGAGAACTGCAGAAACTTAATAGTCTTTGTGTCCCTTACATTATCTTCACAACCAGGTACTTCCTTAGGCTCCAAGAACCAGGAGCAGAGTTGGCTAATAGCCCAAATGACCACTAAGCTATTTGTGTGATAGAGTACACACAAGAGCCTACCCAAAGCCCTTAAACTAAAACAGGTAGCTTGTCTCTACAGTCTATCTTTTGGAACAAATTACATGTACCATGTTCTGACATTAGATGCCATTATACTTCCTTTTGCAATAGGGATTGTATTATATCAGAATTTTCCCCTCAAAGTGTGTTGTGTTTCAATATACTTGAAGAAAAACTGCTTGTGTCAGACTTCAGAAGTTTGTACCAGCAGGGACAAAAAAGTCATGCTGAACTGTGTTTCCTTCTTGCCTTTCAAGTTTAATTTCTCTGCCACCCATAGCATTTGCAAGGATCCCCACAGCTGACAACCAGTGTGAAGGGCTAAGTCCTCAGTGAAGGGTTAAACACTTTTCTAGTGTAGGTCAAATCCTATAATGCTAAGAACATAGTTGAGCATGTATCCCTGTGGTATAATTGAGTATTCCTTGGTTATATGTCCAAGAGTGGTACAGCTGGGTTTTGAGGAAGATTGATTCCCAATTTCTGAGAAAACGCCACACTGATTTCAAAAGTAGTTCTACAAGTTTGTACTCCCACCATCAGTGGAGGAGTGTTCCCTTTTCTCCACATCCTCTCCAACATAAGCTGTCTTCAGTGCTTTTGACTTTAGCCATGCTGACAGGTGTAAGATGGTATCTCAGAGTTGTTTTAATTTTCATCTCCCTGATGACTAAGGATACTGAGCAGTTCATTAAGTGTCTTTCAGTCATTTGAAATTCTTCCTTTGAACATTCTCTGTGTGTATCTCTATAGCCCATTTATTAATTGTATTGTTCATTATTTTGAAGCCTAGTTTCTTGAATTCTTTATATATTTTGGAGATCAGCCTTATGTTAGATGTCGAGTTGGTGAAGATCTTTTCCCATTCTGTAGGTTGTCCTTTTGTCTTATTTACTGTGTCCTTTGCCTTACAGAAGCTTCTCAGTTTCAGGATGTGTTCATAGGTGTGTGGGTTATTGTCAAGGTCTTCAATTCAATTCCTTTGGTCCACATGTCAGTTTTTATGCCAATACCAAGCTGTTTTTATTACTATAGCTCTATAGTAGAGCTTGAGGTCAGGGATCATGATGTCACCAGAGATGGCTTTGTTGTACAGGATTCTTTTAGTTATTCTGGGTTTTCTGTTTTTCCAAATGAAGTTGAGTATTGTTCTTTCCAGGTCTGTGAAGAATTGTGTTGGAATTTTGATGGGGATTGCATTGAACCTGTAGATTGCTTTTGGAAAGATTGCAATTTTTACTATGTTAACCCTACCTATCCATGAGCATGGGAGATCTTTCCATTTTGTGGTATCTTCTTTGATTTCTTTTTTCAGAGAGTTAATGTACTTGTCATACAGGTTTTTCACTTGTTTAGTTAGAGTTACCCCAAGGTATTTTATATTATTTGTGGCTATTGTAAATGGTGATGTTTCTCTGATTTCTTTCTCAGCCCATTTATCATTTTTATATAGGAGGGCTACTGATTTTTTGAGTTAATCATGTATCCTGCCAAATTACGAAAGGTGTTTATCAGCTGTAGGAGTTCCCTGGTAGAATTTTGGGAGTCACTTATGTATACTGTCATATCATCTGCAAATAGTGTACGCTTGAATTCTTCCTTTCCAATTTCTATCCCTTTGATCTCCTTTTGGTTTCTTATTGCTCTGGCTAGGACTTCAAATACTATGTTGAATAAGTATGGGGAGAATGGACAGCCTTGTATTGTTTCTGATTTTTAGTGGAATTGCTTTGAATTTCTCACCATTTAATTTGATGTTGGCTGTTGGCTTGCTATAAATTGTCTTTATTATGTTTAGGTATGTTCCTTGTATTCCTGATCTCTCTAAGACCTTCATTATGAAGAGGTGTTGGATTTTGTCAAAGGCCTTTTCACCACCTAAGAAAATGATTATGTGGTTTTTGTCTTTCAGTTTGTTTATATGGTGTATTACATTGAGAGATTTTCATATGTTGAACCATTTTTTGTATCTCTGGAATGAAGCCTACTTGATCATGGTGGACAATTTTTGATGTGTTCTTGGATTCGGTTTGCCAATATTTTATTGAATATTTTTGCATCAATGTTCAAGAGGGAGATTGGTGTGTAATTCTCTTTCTTTGTTGCATCTTTGTGTGACTTGGGAATCAGAGTAACTGTAGCCCCATAAAAGGAGTTTGGTAACATTCCTTGTTTCTATTGTGTGGTACAATCTGAAGAATATTGGTATTAACTCTTCTTTGAAAACCTGGTCGAATTCTGTGTTGAAACTGTCAAGTCCTGGGCTTTTTCTTTTTTTTTTTTTTTGGTAGGGAGACTTTTAATGACTCTTTCTAATTCCTTAGGGGTTATTGGTTTATTTATATTGTTTGTCTGGTCTTGATTTAACTTTGGTATGTGGTACCTGTCCAGAAAATTGTCCATTTCTTTTAGATTTTCCAATTTTGTGGAGTAGAGGTGTTTGCAGTATGACCTGTTGATTCTTTGGGTTTCCTCATTGTCTGAGTGTTATGTCTCCCTTTGAATTTCTGATTTTGTTAATTTGGATGCTCTCTTTGCCTTTTGGTTAGTTTGGATAAGGGCTTGTCTATCTTGTTGATTTTCTCAGAGAACCAACTCTTTGTTTCATTGATTCTTTGTTTTTTTCTCTTTGTTTCTATTTTATTGATTTCACCTCTCACTTTGATTTTTCCTTGTATCTATTCCTCCTGGGTGACTTTGCTTCTTTTTGTTCTAGAGCTTTCAGGTGTGCTGTTATGTCACTAGTGTGAGATTTCTCCAACTTCTTTATGTGGGTCTTTAGTGCTATGAATTTTCCTCTTAGCACTGCTTTCATAGTGTCTCATAATTTTTAGTATGTAGTATATTCATTATCATTGAATTCTTGGAATTCTTTAATTTCCCTTCCTTCCTTCCTTCCTTCCTTCCTTCCTTCCTTCCTTCCTTCCTTCCTTTCTTTCTTTCTTTCTTTCTTTCTTTCTTTCTTTCTTTCTTTCTTTCTTTCTTTCTTTCTTTCTTTCTTTCTTTCTTTCTTTCTTTCTTTCTTCATTGACCTGTTGGTGATGCAGCTGAGCATTGTTCAATTTCCATAAGATCTTAGGCCTTCTGTAATTTTTGAATTACTAATTTTCTTTGCAGTTACTAAATTTCTTCTCAGCACTCCATGGAACCTTCTCTATAATCGAACACATACTCAGTCACAAAGCAAATCTCAACAGATAGAAAAAAAATTGAATAATCTTGTGTATTTTATTGGACCACCGCGGCTTACAGTTAGATTTCAAAATTTGTGTGTATTTCCATTCCTCGGGGTTTACTGCTGTGGGGTAATCTATTGCCTCTGTTTTCATTGGTGTATCTGACTTCTTTAGGTTGGAATTTTCCTTCTAGTGTTTTCTGTAGGGCTGGATTTGTGGATAGGTATTGTTTAAATCTGGTTTTGTCTTGGAATGTCTTATTCAATCTGTCTATGGTGATCAAATTTTTGCTGGGTATATTAGTCTACGCTGGCATCCATAGTCTCTTAGTGTCTGCATAACATCTGTCCAAGAACTTCTGACTTTCAAGTCTCCATGGAGAAGTTGGGTGTTATTCTGATGGGTATAACTTTATATCACTTGGCCTTTTCCCTTTGCTGCTCTTTATATTCTTTCTTTGTTCTGTAGTTTTAGTGGTTTAATTATTATGCGGCAAGGGGACTTTTTGGCGTGTCTAGTCTATTCAGTGTTGTATAAGTTTCTTGTATTTTCATGGGTATTTCCTTCTTCAAGTTGGGAAAGTTTTCTTCCATGATTTTGTTGAATATATTTTCTGTGCCTTTGAGTTGGTATTTTTTCCTTCTTCTATCCCTATTATTCTTAGGTTTGACCTTTTCATGGTGTCCCATATTTGCTGGACATTTTGTGTTATGACTGTTTTTGGCTTTGGTATATTCTTTGACTGATGACTGTCTTTCCCCTATTGTATCATCTACACTAGAGATTTTCTCTTCCATCTCTTGTATTCTGTTGGTTTTGCTTGCATCTGTGTTTCCTGTTCATTTACTCCGATTTTCTATTTGCAGCATTCCCTCTGTTTGTGTCTTCTTCATTGTTTCTATTTCACTTTTCAGGTCTTGAACTGTTTCCTTCACATGTTTATTTGATTATTCGTTGTTTTCTTGGCTTTCTTTAATGGATTTATTGGTTTCTTCCCTTTTTTTGTCTTTTCCTCAATTTCTTTAAGGGAATTTTTCATTTCTTCTTTAAAGCTTCTAGCATCTTCATTAAGTTCTTTTTAAGGTTGCTTTTCTCTGCTTCTTCTACATTGTGATGTTCAGGTCTTGATGTAGAAGGACTAGGTTCTGATGATGCCATATTGCTCTTTTTGTTGTTGTATGTATTTTTGCATTGACCTCTACCCATCTCTTCCTCCAATAGGTGCAAGAGGTGCCTGTGTCTGAGTGAGCTGCTATTTGTCCAATCTGTGCTTGCTGTGTCTGTGTCTCAGGGACCCCTCTGGGTACATTCTTAGCTCTTGGTCTAATTGGAGTTGGCAGATTCTGTATCTCAGGGAGCTGCTCTCGGTCCTATTCAAGCTAGCTGATTCTGTGGCTCATGGAGTTGCTCTTAGTCTTATCAGGGTTCTTGTTCCAGTCAGAGCTGGCAGATTCTTTATCTCAAGAAACCTCTCTTGGTCCAAAGAGAGCTGGCAGATTCTGTGTCTCATAAGCCACTGATGTTGCAGGCTGATGAGTATTGGTTTAGGGTGTGGGTCTTTTCGATTGCTGTGTCCAATGGGTGGTTTTGGTGGAGAAGCCTCCCTGCAGGAGATATCCCTGCTGGCCAGCTACTGGGGCAGATTTGGGTGGGGGTTCCCTAAGACTGGTTGTGTCCCAGGATTTAGGCCCTAGAGGCTTGCGTAATTTTTATACATATGAATTTTTCTTTTTTGAAATTTGCCCAGGCCAGCAGGGCTTCAACGGGTTCTCGACCCCCCTAAGGATGGAATGATAGGGACAGGATACACAAAGGTAATACACCAAGACAAGATTTCTGATCAAGATGCAACTTTATTTTTCTCCAGGAGGGTTTATATAGTTCCTGCAGGGTGGGGCGAGCAAGAAGCTGTTATCTGCATAGGGTGTGGCAAGCTAACAGGATGTTTGTGTAGGATGTTTATAGGGTGAAAAGGTCAAGGGCTCTACTCAATGTCCTACTGCTAGGCAACCTGACTGTAAGATGATCTAGTTCCCTGTCTTATCCGGGGTCTGTATTTTTCCACTAACTAGAGATTCTGTCCTTGTCCCTGACAGAAATTAAGGTATTTTCTTAGTGTACAAAATAATGGGATCCTGATATTTTCATAGTGCACACTACCATGTTCTTGTATCCTCCCTCTACTATCTTCTTCACTCTTCTTTTGCACCTCAGTGTTCTGTTGCCTGTTTCCAAAACATCTCCTGAGTTCTGATTTTACACCACAGACATAGAAATACAATTGTCTAATTTCACCATGAAAAAACACACTTTTTATGTCACACATTCATATTTAAATCATGATTATGCCTTTGAAAGAAAATGTCAGATTTATCTTTACTGTCCTAACTTATTTCATTTAACTTGAGGATCCCCAGTGCTATACTTTTTCCTGCAAATAGCATAGCATTATTCTCCTTTATGGCTGCATAAAAATCCATTGGAGATGCATGAACCGCATTTCTTAACACACTCATGTGCTGATAGGAATCTGTCCTGGTTCCCTATCTTGGCTACTGTGAACACTGCAGTAATACACTCAGGAGTGCAAGTGTTTCTGGCTTTTGATTTTGGATCTTTTCAAGTACACACCCAGGAGTTACACCTGAGCTTTTCTGTGCCATTTTTCTCCTCAGATCAGTTTTATACTTTTAGAAAAAATTTAAAATACTAATTTTATTTATATCCATGTGCATGTGTGTCTGTATGCTCACATGTGTGTTAGATACCCTGAAACAGGAGTTATAGGTTGTTGCGATCCAGCACACATGAGTGAGAAGAACTGAACTCAGGCCCTCTGCCACAGCACAAGCACTCTTAGCTGGTGAGCCATCTCTCTAGACCTATTCTCATCACTTTTAGTCTGCATGTTTTGTACAGCTTAAAATTCAACCCTGGGTCTTTTATAAGTCATCTGAGCACTCTACAAATGAGCCAAATCCCCAGCACTTTTTAGAAGGTATTATCCTTCTATGTAGCCAAAGGTGGTCTGTGTATTTTTTTTTTCTGGGAGGATGTGTTATGCAGTACAGCATATATCCAGTTTATTAAACACAGACTGGCCTTAAATTCTAGTTTCTTCACCTTCAACATGTAAAATGTTGGGAATACAGGGGCATATTAGCACAACTGTATTTAACAACTTTTACTTTTATATTTAATTGGCATAAGGTTCGTTTGACTCACAGTTCCATCATTGTGGGTTAATCATTGAGACATTCACTAAATATAGGCAACTGGTCACATTACATCCACAGTTAAAAGGCAGAAATCAAAAAATGCATGCTTATGCTCAGCTTGCTTTCTTCACTCTTAAACAGTTTCGGATATCCCGCTTAGGGAATTGTGTTATTCCCTAAATAGTAGGCAAATCTAAACGAAACAGGTAAAATTTGCCTCAGACATGTCCATAGGCCAATTCTTTACAATTTAGACCAATTCTCTGTCAGACTATTTTGAAGTAATTCTAGATTATGGCGTGTTAGCATTCAGACCTGCCCTTTGTGGACCCGCCCAGCATCCTGACAATGTCATCTTATGTAAAATCTTTAAGAGAACCACCCTTCTCCTTCTCTTCCTTGCTCTCTTACCATGAGGTAGTTAGTGGACACCTCCTCCCTTCCTTTTCTTTCCATTTCTCTTTCTTTTCTTCTTCTCTTTTCCTCAGACCCTGCCCATAGTATCTTTCTTCTCCCTCCCTTCCCATCTTAATAAAACTTTCCACATGGACGCCATTTCTGCATGGTGTGAGTGACTTTTCATTATGCCCTCTTGGCTGTCGTGGGCCATGTCTGCATGGTGTGTCTCCCTCACCCACTGTGGGGCACCTTGGCTCCATCTGCCAAGTCATTTTCTTCCACAGTTTTACAAAATTGTTTCTTATGGACCATGGTTTCTCACCTCTCAGCTGCACCTGTAAGTTTTGGTAGGAGTCAACCACGTGTCCCTTGGGCTTAGCTGCCCCTGGCCCCTGCTCTCTGTTTGATGAAACTTTGAGCAGCCTGGGCCATTTAATAAATCCTGGCTTAATCTCTGGGATGCCAGAGATTTTAAAAGCTGCTGGATCTCGTTTCTCTCTGCCTTAGTCCTGGGAAACAAGCTGTCTGCCTGTGATCCAGTAGATGCAAAGATTCTTGGACTGCACACTCCCGCCCCTCCCCCTTTGTCTGTCCTGTTCACATTCCTTGGGTTCTACCTTACTGGATGCCTCCCTTACCTTCTTCTACTTCCTGGCTTTCTCCCAATGTGGTTACAACACAGCCTTTCTTGCTTTCATTCACAATGGCTCCTTCTTCTGTTCTGTCTCTGTCTGCCCCTTTCCTCCTCTGGCTAATGCCTATTTGCTTTCTTGCTCCTGTGGCCACCACTGCCTCTGGTGCCTCAACAGGACTGAGAATGCCCAGCTGTCCATAGCTGACTGCCCCAAAGAGCAGTGTCCGGCGCCACTGCCTCCACAACCTGGGCATGAAATGTCTTTCATTCTTATGGTTTCTTTCTGTTAAAAAGTCTATTTCATATGTGCAGATGGAAATGGCTGACTGACATGGACACCTGACTGTGTTTCTGACTGATTTCTGAATGCTTGACAGTATCTGCTCCGTGTCTCTTGGGAAACACACAAACAACAACAACCAAAAATATGTGACCACTTGGGCAGTCTTCATCTTTAGTAGCACACTGAGCAATGGCAACTCTGTTGTGACAATGGAGTGAAACGTCACTCACCCATCTGGTTCTGATTCCGGTTGGAAAGTTTTGTTTGTCTTAATGGAAAGTTTTGTCTATTTCTCAAGAAAGCTGTGTGTGCTGTTCTTCATGAGAAAGCTGCCTCTAGGTCGGTTGTGGCTCTTAGTTCCCTAGACCCAGGCATACTTATTTAAAAGTTTCCCCTACATTACTCTGTCAGTCTGAGCCTCCGACACAGACAAGGAGAAGGAAACAAAGCAGAACAGCCAAAAACTGGACCTGGCTTAATGAACATTCTGTACCCTGAGATTCTTAAATTTATTTCGTTAACTATGGTTAAAAAAAAATCTGTTAAAATTAAGACCAGATAAAAGTCAAAACTAACAACACTGACAGTCAGTCATTCATACCTAATAGACAGACAGTCCTCAAATGCTCAGAGATCTGCAGAATACAGCATTTAAAATGTTTAATTAGAAAGCTTTTTATGATAGAGAGAAATGCGGGCTCCTGGCCGCACATTTATTTCCTCCAAAGAAGATGGATGGGTACGGAAGATCCTCCACCCAGAATTTGCTCCAGAGTGGCAGCACTAGCCACTGAGCAAAATGGCCTTTCACCTCAACTACTGCCTTTTCCTGCAGCAGCCAGGGCCTTCTTCAGACCTTGGACAAGAGGACTCTGGGGAATCCATTGCTTCACTTTTGCCTAGACAAGGTAGGCTGGTCTTCCCCACAAGTTCCTTCTCCATAACTGTTGATGTTCTGAGGCCTGGCAGGCCTAGGCCTGGCAGCCAAAGCTGATGTTGTTGCCCTGAGACCTCTGCCCTCAACAACCATGGAGGACCCTGGGGTGGCTGTCTAGGTATCCAGTATTAAGTCTCTGTCACTTTCAGTCTCTAACTCAGGTAAAACATATCCTTCTCAGGACTCTGCCATTTGACAACCAGGCTTTGTCAATTTAACAGCAGCAACCAAGCTGTCTTCTCAGTTCTCTATGTAAAGTTCACAGGCCTCATTCTCTTAGAGTTAATATTAGTCTAGACACAGCTCATCTTGCTACCAGACTAGAAAAAGGGATGAACTGACTTTGCAGTAACTGCCTTCAGTATCTCCTGGTGAATTAGATAAAAAATAGGGTGCTTTAAGGTGTGTTTATATGAAGATAGGAAAGCTGTCTCTCCTCTGTTCACTTACTTTTCCTTCTCCGATCTGTAGTGTTTGATGACCAGGGTACTAATAGATTTGCCAATTAACAGCTCTCTCTCCCAAGCACCTTGGTAGCTCATTAGTAAGTTTCCTGTGAAAAGGACAGACAGGTGTGCCTCATTCATAGACTTCACAACACAGAATAAACTGGTTTCAGATGTAACTTCATAGGTTCAGAGTTTTAACACTGATAAATGCAGTTTTGATAAAGTGATAGAGCACTGGACTACAGACAGTCTTGGGAGTCATTAAATTTCTGTGGACTTTACTGGTCCCAGCTTTTAGAGGCAGGTTAGCAGTAGAGAGGGTATGGAAGCCCCCCTCCTCCTTCGTTCAGTCAACCACTTCTATTCATTAAATTTCCTCTGGTTATGGACTAAAAGATATGTCTCGTTGGGCTGAAACCATGCCCTAGAAAATGTTCACACCTTCTAACCCAAAGCCATAGCTTTTGCTATGACATCAACATGTAAATCTATTCCAGTTGTTATACAGACACTTGCAGGTTCCTGAATAGATCCACCCACTTGCCAGGCTTGTGCCAAGGCCAAACACTCAGGGGTTCTGCAGATACAACACCAGCTGCTGCACCAACCGAGGACACCAACTGGGTGAATACTGGCAGGTTAACTTCAACTGCATGCTCACTTTTGAAAAGTTCCATTATTTCTTAACTCTTACTGACACCTTTACAGAATGGATGCACTCCCAACCTCCAAGGACCCAGCAGATGACTCCTGTACTCCTGGAACACATCATCCCTCCATTTGGCATGCCAGTCCCCCAAGCTGCTGGAACACCACTGCTGGTACCACCACACCAAGAATCGAGAGTCTATCAGCTCTTTCATCTGTTTCATTCACCTTTGCCTCTTCTGTACAACCAGGGCACTTCTCCATCCCATTCTTTCTGGCAGTTATCAAACTTCCCGTGGCTAGCCCTGCTGATGAGATCAATGACAACGGTCTATATTTTTCCTAACAAACTGCCTTCTCAGCTCCCTCAAGGAACAGATGCCTGAGGTCTCCACCATGACAGCTAACTGAATGCTTCTGCACTCATACCTCCCTCTGTGTATGACCCCAACTCCCAACTGCCCCCTCCCCACTTTGTCCCCAAATATGCAGGAAGCCATCTTGAGAATTTGGCACCTTAATTCCCCCCACCTGCTATCCATAACTCACCATTTTATAGTAATAAAAAAGGGAGGAATGCTGGCATTCAGACCCGCCCCTTGGGGACCCACCCAGCATCCTGACAATGTCATCTTACATAAAGTCCTCTTTAGGAGACAACCCCTTCCCCTTCTCTCTTCCTTCCTCTCTCGCCATGAGGTAGTGTTTACCTTCTCTTCCTTCTCTTCCCTTTTCTCTTCCTCTTCTTCTGCTCTTCTCAGATCCTGCCTGTTTTCTCCTTCTTCCCTCTCCCTAACCCCTTTTATAAAACTTTCCATGTAGGTGCTCTGTCTGCATGGAGTGACTTTCAGCCATGCCCCCTGGCCATCTCCTGCCATGTCTGCATGGTGTGTCTCCCACACTTGCCATGGGGCACCTTGGCTCCACCAGTCAAGGTCTCTCTCCCACTGTTTTACAAAAGCAAGTTGTTATTTAAAATAACAATAGCAGAAAAATCAAGATAGCACTGCAATTTAAAATTAACTAAAATATTTAGATACCGGTTTCACTACTGTATCTAGCTACACCATTCTTAAGAATATACATGAGGGACTGTTAATCATCAGCACACCATGGATACAGTTGCATATTCATGTTTATTGACCCACTAGGTCTTCATAGCTGCTGTGAGTTCCTTTGTGTCACAGCCATGTCATCAGAGACCAGCCTCTCCCAGCACTCTTCTCATCCTCTGGATCTCACATTCTTTTCACTGGGTCTTTTTTGTGTTGTTCCCTGAGTCATGAAAGGTATTGATTTATATGTTTCAAGATTGCTTTTGGTGGGAGGAGTTAGGGAAATGAGTTAGCATTGGATATGACCAAAATACATTATGTACACACATGAAATTCCTTTCAAATTAAAAATTCTGATGTTAAGAAGATCTCTTCTTTCATTCCCATGACCTTCTTTCCAGTTCTCTCTCTTACACACAGACACACTCACACACGCGCTTGCACACACACATACACACTCTCTCTCTCTCTCTCTCTCTCTCTCCTTCTCTCTCTCTCTCACCTTTCTCTCTCTCTCTCTCACACACACAGGTTGACATACATGTATGTAGATGTCATAATGACACAATACATTGTATACTAACTTAAAATAATTAACAAAAATGACAAACTAGAAACTTACTCTTAAATCTATTATACATATAAAAATATGCAGTATTTACCTTTCTGAATCTTGCTTATTTTGCCAAACACAATGATTTATATATCTATTTTCTTGGATTTGATTTTTTTCTTACTGCATAAAATGTTCAAGTAAGCTAGGTGGTGGTGCACGTCTTTAATCCCAACACTCGGGAGGCAGAGCCAGGCGGATCTCTGTGAGTTTGAGGCCAGCCTGGTCTACAAAGTGAGTTCCAGGACAAGCTGCAAAAGCTACTCTGAGAAACCTTGTCTCGAAAAAAATCAAAAAACAAACACACAAACAGACAAACAAACAAAAATTTTCAAGTCACATGGTCCTTGAAAACATCTTTCTGCTGCATTCTTGGAAGGCAACTTGGATTAGAGAGATTCAAATACAATACCGTCTTCAGGATTCTCACTGTCCTGTAAACTTAACACTTGGTAAGTTGAAGCAGGAAGACTACAATTTGGAGGATACTTAGCAAGTCCCTTTTTCAAATCAAAAGAGAGACACACAGACAAAATGTGTTTTACAGCCCCAGCATGAAAATGCAAAAGAGAACATGTGGCATGGTGTCCTAGCTGTATTCTGTTTTGTTTTGTCTGAGATTCTCTCTTCCATTTCTTAAATTCTGTGGGTGATGTTTGCCTCTGTAGTTCTTTTTCACTTCCCCAGATTTTCTATTTTCAGATTTCCCCCTGGTTGTGTTTCTTTATTGCTTCTTTTTCCATTTTCTGATCTTGAACCGTTTCCTTCAACTTGTTTGTTTCTTTTATCTTGCCTTTCTTGGCATTCCTCAAGAGATCTATTGATTTCCTACACTTTTTTTGTCTTTTCCTCAGCTTCTTTAAGATTTTTTTTTTGATTTTATTTATTTTTTTTTGAATTTATTTTATTTTATTTTACAATATAATTCAACTTTACATATCAGCCATAGATTCCCCCTTTCTCCCTCCTCCCGTCCTGCCCCCCTCCCCCCGGCCCACCCCCCATTTCCATCTCCTTAAGGGCAAAGACTCCCCCGAGGATTGAGATCGACCTGGTGGCCTCAGCCCAGGCAGGTCTAGTCCCCTCCTCCCAGGCTGAGCCTAGGGTCTCTACTAAGCCCCAGGTTTCCAACAGTCAATTCATGTACTGAGCACAGGGCCCGGTCCAACTGCCTGTATGCCTCTTAAACAGATCAAGCCAATCAACTGTCTCACCCATTCAAAGGGCCTGATCCTGTTGGGGGCCCCTCAGCCATTGGTTCACAGTTCATGTGTTTCTATTCGTTTGGCCATTTGTCCCTGTATTCCATCCATCCCTGGTCCCAACAACTCTTGCTCACATAAACCCTCCTCCTTCTTGCCAATTGGACTCCCGGAGCTCCACCCGGGGCCTGACTGGATCAAGAACAGAGAGGGAACACAAGGAATGTTCATGATAAATGAAGACCACATGAGAATAGGAAGAAACAAAGTGCTGGAGAGGCCCACAGAAATCCACAAAGATGCCCCCACAATAAACTGCTGGCAATAGTCGAGAAATAGCCCGATTTGACCTACCCTGGTGATAAGATGGCCAAACACCTTAATTGTCGTGCTAGAAACCCCATCCAGTGACAGAGGGAACTAGATGATTTTATTTTTAATGATCTCTATCATCTTCATAAAGTTGATTCAGCTGTGTTGGAACGTTCTGGTCTTGTTATTTAGAATAGCTAGGCTCTGGTGGTGCCATACTGCCCTTTCTGTTGTTGACTATGTTCTTACACTGTCACTCAGGCATTTGAATTTTAGATGATTATAGGTCTCTCTGTTGATTTCTGAGTTTGCCACAACTCTAACTGTTTTACCAGAGGCCTGGCTGTTTCTAGAAGCCCAAGGTAAGACACTGCCCACTTCCCACTAACATACCTTAAATCCAGCCCAGCAGCCCCAGACTGCACCCCTCCACTGTACTCCACATTCTGGCCCACAAATCTGGTAGCATTATCTAAGGCTACCTGTTCCTAGGGACCCAAGGTTAAACATAGTACACTGCCTGCTAATACTCCTTAAAGCCTGCTCAATAGCTCCAGACTGCACCCCGTCCACTGGGCTGCATATGCCAACCAACAACAGTGGAAGACTTTGTTTACGCAAGGCCAGGCTCATTCTAAGGATCCAAGGTAAGATAATACCCGCTGCCAGCTAAGACTCTCTGAACTGGCCTTATAAACCCCAACACATCCTCTCTCCTGAGACCATACCCTAGCCCACAATTTTGGCAGAAAACTTTTACTTTACTGGATGCCACACCATACTGGGAATCTCAGAGATCAAGCAGGTAACCTCAGGCCCAGAGGCCACACAAGTACTTGGAACCTCAGAGGCAACGTTGGCACCCAAAAACCACAGAGGTCTTATAGGCTACAAAAAACACAGGGGAGACACCAGACTGGACCTGAAAACTTGCTAGTTACCAGAACCCTTGGGCACTTAGGCCAGAACACCAGAGAGGAAACAGAAACCAAGGACCAAAACATCCATCCAACAAAGACAAACTCAGAAATCAATACCATTAACAAATTTTAACAAAGAAGAGATTCTTATTTATATATTGGCACCAGGTATATATCTGTGACTTGGGATACCAAAATGCAACCCCAGACACCTCATTCAGGTGATTTAAAAGGCAAAGTACTTAAATTTACATTCTGTCTACATGCAAACAGTAGGCCATCTGGTACAAATCAACCTTTTCTTTAGAAAAACAAGAAAAGCATTTTTGTTAAAATTATACAAGACCAGGCAATTACAAAAATAAATACTGAACAGCCTTTAACATTTACAAGTTCAATTTTATTTCTAGACCTCTTAAGCACAGAAATTTTAAACCTTTAAGCATAAAATTAGCCATCAATATAATGTTAGCTATCCCAATGTATGAGGAGATAATTATGGGAGGATGGGGGACACAAAATTGAAATTGTCAGGAGTGAAACGAGATAAAGTCCCATGGACTAAGCAGCAGAGTTTGACTTCTGTCAAGTGGACAATGAGGAGTATAACATTTTTAAATAAAGGCAAGCCATATTCATATCCATATTGGAATAATGAGGGACGGTCCCAAAGGTATGAATCTATTATCAGATTCCAACTGTTGTTTTTCTATATCGATCAATCTTTACTGGAGTAAGGTCTGTGGTTTCCAAAGAGTCCTTCCCGGAACTTCTTTGAGAATTCATGGGGTACAGATAATCTTCCATTACAGCTTATCATTTTATAACTTCCATGTGTACACTGGTATCTGTGGAGAATTACTTGGGATGTTGGGAAATAGGAATGATCAATTGTTTGAAAATCCTCTGGTCAAATTCTGTGTATATCCCCTCCTAAATTTCTTTTTTCAAGGTCCTAGAAAGGAGTAAATGTTAAGTGATGTTGTATGCACATATTCTTGCAGAGTATGAGGGAATGTAGACTGTATGGAAGAGGATGGGCTCAGGAGGACCTATCTGTTCTACGTTCTTTTTACTTCAGACTCTCGGTCCATATTTGCTGTAATTTAGGGGACAGGAGTAATTTAAAACACCCAAGAAAACACATCTGCACTCTAATTCCAGATGTACATGTATTAATGAGAGATCTGGAAAAACCCAAGGTTGCTCTTCTTCCACAGAAGTGTCAGATAATCTGCATCTCTAGCCCCACCTCTTCCTTGCTCTGTGCTACCAGTGCGCTCTCTCTCTCTCTCTCTCTCTCTCTCTCTCTCTCTCTCTCTCTCATAAAATCTTTCCCTATAATAGTCTGTTTTGAATGTGAGTATACAGTGAAGAATTAGTCACTTTCTTGAGTACAGATGGAAAGAACAAGGGTTCCAGTGTTCTCTCTAGAAAGACTCACCTCAGTGGCCCTGTCCAGGGCTAAGTAAATGAAGACCACACACCTGTATTCCTCTAGACTCAGTTTCTCATTCTCCTCAGCTGACACTCACTGGCTTCTTCTTGATTCTTATTCCTTTTGGCAAAGCACCAAGAATGAATGACGAAGATGAGGAAAACAATCATTATGAAAAATGACAGTCTAATCAGAATGTGCAGGAGCCCGTGACTATCTGAGGGAAGATGTGAATGCAATTGAGACACAAATCTTAGGATCCCTGTAATAAATTGCTTTATATTTATTAATTGATGGATAATTAATATAATATTTATTTATGACAAGATAATAATACTATACAATGCAATATAATAGTACTATATCATACAATAATATAACTACTATTCTGCTGAATACACACAGTATTAGACTGACTCCTAATGACTTTTCCTTAGACTCATATATTAATGCTTCTTCAACCTCAGCAGGAAAGTTTGTATTTGCAATAGTTGGTGATCAATATAGACACCCAAAATTAGCAAAAGGAAGAGAATAAGAGACTATGCAATGATTTAATGTCCTCTTTTCCACAGACTTGGTGTTCATTGTGAAAGACATGGACCAAAGATAGCTGAAGGAGGCTGATGATAAGCACAAAGCAGTGTCTTCTACACACCTCAGGGAATTTGCATATATGAGCTCATAACCATTTGTGACCACATGCACAAGAGCCGTATAAGCTCAAGCCAGACCAAATCCCAACATGCAGATGGGAGGTGGACAGGAAGTACCACCCTAGCCAAGAAGCTATAGACAAATGATAGCTGCTGGGAGATGGAGATTCTTTTGTAAGAGTATTGCTACTAGTAACATAACTATGCTCTAGTTGGAGGTCACAAATTCCTGAATATATGTGCATCACAAATTGAGCTTCATGAATAAAAATGGCAACACAGTTTGGTAGGTAGGTCCAGAAGGAGATGGGGAAAGGGTGAACATGATCAAAGCACATTGTTTGAAATTCCCAAAGAACTAATACAAATAAAATACTAAAAAATAAGAATGTAAATGTCATATGACTATGTGTTCTGTATTTTCTCATATGAAATTCTTAGAATAAATTTAATGTGTGCTATACATGGTAGGAATGTAGGTAAGGAGGACCCTTTTGGAATACCCTGGGCTCTGTTACTATCTGCAATACATAATTCCTGATGATTTATGTAGGTTTCCTATGGCTTCAGAGTATAAAATCCAGGATGGGCAGTCCTTCATATTCCATGAATCACAGTGCAGGGGAAGGTACTATTAGAATTCCATTGTCAATCTGCAGCCTTCCTGAACATTGGCTGACTAGACTGCCATGAATTCTCAATTTTTATCTCTAATACCTTCTACTTCATGTGACTTGTGCATGAATGTTCCATCTCATCAGCCTTATGCCACTGACAAAAAATGGCAGGACACAATGTACAGCTCATGTATTCAGTGTCTTAACCTGAGATTCATTCCAGTGTTCAGTTAATATGCTTTGCAACTTCTACAACTACAACTCCACTGAAGCAAACATTAACTCCTTCAAAAAGAAAAAAAGTCAAAATTGTCCCATCAAAGATATGTTCCCTTCGGCTTGCTTCATTCATTTTTGGGCTTGATCTCCCCCTCTTCAGGATGAAAAGAATTAGAATAAGCACTTCACTTTTATTTGGAAGGGAGTCCTTTCCACTTGCAGGGATCTCAAATGCAGACATTAGCAATAGACAGCCTCTATAAGGTCCCATGCTGGCCCTAAATAACTTCTGATGTTGCAGAGTTAGAGAATCAGAGAAGAGCAATGACAAAGCTAAGATTACAGAGCTGTGTGATGGACAAATGAGACAAATATGATCCCAAGAGGTTTTGGTGTCTAGATTTCTACAATAAAGAAGAGGAATTATTTACTCACTAGTTCTGGAGTCTGGTTCTGTGCACGAAGGGCAATTTCCAGATGAGTTTACTAGAGAATGGGAACAGAAGTGGAAGAGAGAGGTGGTCATTCATGCTGTTTGTCTTCCTGTTATGGAAAGTCCTTTGGGGTTGGTCAGTGACCAGCGTCCACTTCACCCCTTAGTTCTGAGCTTTAAGTGTTATAGTGTACCTTTACAGGGCTTGTTTAGAGAATGTTTCTCTGTCTTTTGATTTCAAGTTGTGCTGAGTCAATAGAAAAACTGTGGAGAGACCTATGTGAGTGGGAGATCAGGATGGCTGCTCCATCTCTGATTGGCCCAATCTGATCCCAACCTCATCCCTTATGAGTCTGTTCTGACCACTTTTTATATTTGCAGGATACATAGATGCCCCAGTGTGGCTGGCCAAACAAGATAATGATTGTTTTGGAAGCTACCTGTCTATCATTTTGTAATCTGATACCCTTTATCAAACTTCATCTGTTTTTCAAAATGTTTTTAATTGAAATATAATTATATCATCTTTTCTCTCCCTTTCATTTTTCTAGTTCCTCCCAGGTTCTCTTCCTCCAAGTTTTCCCACAGCTCCTCCACTCTTAAGTTGATAGCCTCTTTTCTTTGACTATTGATGTCATATATGTGCATATATTAATATACAGTGTTGTATCATATATATGAAGTTTGCTGTGTCCACTTTTGTAATATATATTGCTCGTGTGTGTGTGTGTGTGTGTGTGTGTGTGTGTGTGTGTGTGTGTGTGTGTTACAAAGGGCTCCCAGAAGTCCTTCTCTGTATTTCCCTATGAGATTTTCTCTTCAGCATCAGTAGGGTGGTTTTCAGAAATGCTTTAAGATTTCATTAGTCACAAGATATGAGATCTATATGAGGCTTTCTTACCTGTAACAGAAACATACAAAGGGTCACTTGGGCATGACCAGGCATGGGAAGAGTTACTGAAAGAGCCATAACATCGATAGGTTGCTTTCTGGGTCACAGGACCGAGAAGGAAGTTGGCCTGGAATGTCCCATTGTGGCTCTGCACTGCAGGCAGCCCATGTCCCTTGGGTACCCCTTCCCTGGACAGATGGAACATGTCAAACTGATGGTCAGAGATGCAGGACAAGGTCATGTTCTCTCCTGACGTTACCACAGGGCCCACCATGGCTGACAGAGAAGGTTTCTTGTATAAACCTGGAAGAAAAGAGGCAGAGATGGTTAGAGGGGCAGTTCTTTACCAGTGTTCATTCCCTCCTCAGTGTTTGCTCTCCTCCTTCCATGTCTGCGATCTCTCTCTCCCTCTCTTCCTCTTTCCTTCTCTCTATCTCTCCATTTCTCCACACCTTTAGTTCTCTCTCCTTCTTCTTCCCTTCTACATTATCACAGTGAGTCTCTGATCTCACCCTTGTACTAAAAACTTTTACCCTACTTTTTGCTTTTTTACACTTTCTATGTCTAGTTGCATTGGATCATTGTATCTCTTTCAAAAGTATGTTTTTCCTAACATACATTAATAAATTCTAGGAATTTACTTTGTTATAAAATAATCACATATATGTATGATGTTTTTGTACTTGTTTTAAAAATGTGTTTTACTTTCTGAAATTAAAATACAGTTACATTATTCATGCCCTCTTTGTCTTTCATTTTTGTTACATATATCTAAATATTTATGTAAGTGTATTATTGACCATATTAACATTTAATTTTCTATTGTCCCTCTGCTTTCACTGATCACATTCCTTTTCCTTATTGGTCTTCATTATACTTTCATTTATTCCAAATGTTTTTTAAAACAATGAGTTTAGTTAGAGTTACTGATTTTAGTTTAATTAGCATACAAAGTAGTTGACTTCATTATGACATCCCCATACAACTCCATTTGTTCAATTTCTTTCCATTATCCTCCCTTGCACCATCTTTGCTGGTCCTTTCTCTTCCCCTCATTTCCTCTTCCATGGCATATGTATTCTACCTCTTTCTCCATCCCTCTCTTTTAATCTCCTTCTGTCTCTAATGGTCATTTTCCAACTCATTGACCTATATCTCCCTATCCTAAGTATATTAAAATCTAGAATCTGACTTCATTCTAAGATATTCATTTTCTATCTTGTCTCTTTTTAAACAAATCTATGTTAATTAATCTCTCCTTTCAAAGTACAGAATGTTCCATGCATGTGTATTTTCCCTGAGCAGAGGCCATGATCATCTTCCCTCTCTTGTTCCTCCTAGTGTGTATACTGCTCAAATGTGGTCTATCATCTGCCCCCAGCTATGTTTGGGAATATTGAACATCTGTTTTTATTTCTCCATCTCTACTTTCAAATCTCCCACTCAAGCTTAATACTGTTGGCAGTTTTTCTCTTCCTACATATTCCATGATTAGTATTTCCTCATCCTCTTCGATCTCTGAGTCTTTCTCCCAGTTTCTCTCATCTGCCTCACTGTGTGAATATATATTTCCATGTTCCTGCTTCATTCCTGTCTGCTCATCCCTGGGGAAACCCCTGTAGGATTTTTTTCTTTAGTCATCCTAGAATGTCTGACCATGTTCAGAATTTAGACTGAAAAAGGTTTGGAGATGTAAAAATAGACATTGGTGAGTGGCCTACTCAGTTACTCAGGTTTGTGCTATTCTGGGATGAGTGATGGGTCAACTACATGAAAGGAAGATTGTCAAAGTAGACAGAAATTGTATGTGTGCCATGTGTTCCAGTGCATCAGGAATCAAGTAGAACCAACCCCACTCAGCCTTTAATCTTAGTTCAGACACATGATATATTTGGAGTTTTGGCAGATGACTTGTAAAGGTAGAAGCCAAACAGCATTCTCAACTGTTTAGGTTTCTGAATATTAGTAGAAGAATATCATTGTCTCAAATTCATATCAATATCACCAATCACCCCTTTGTTTTTATCTCCATTTATGATATCAGTGACCTCCCTGTATCTGATTCACATTATAACCAATGGTCTGTTCTTTTGTCTCCATTTCCATTGTCCATGTCAGTAATATATCAACACGCTCCCTTTCTCTAAGTTTCCCGCATTCATCTTCCTCATGACCTCCCAGGACATTTAGTCTGTAGAATAAACTGCTCTACATCACAAAGAGGATGATGAGCAGGTAACACCGTCTTACCTGTGATCTTTATGTCAACAGGGTCACTGGATTCAGACCACTCATATGGTGTGCAATTGTAATAACCATAGCATGTGTAATTCCCAGCATGGCCAGGTGTCACAGGACCTATTGAGAAGTTGGCATGGGATCCCCCAAGATGAGATTCTGCAGAAAGCTGGAAAGAGTCCTTGATTATTCCATTTCTGAGTGAAGACAAAATGAAGGTTTCAAACATAATCTCTGAATGACACTCCAGGGTCACCTTCTCTCCTGCTTTTACCACAGAAGTTGGTAGGGCCAACAAGAAAGGCTTCCTGTAGATTCCTAGGAATAAGGAGATTGTGAGTATGAACCTGATGCCAGTTTATGTATCCAAGAAAATCTATATTCCCCCCCTTAACCTGTTCTTCCTGTCAGTGTCCCAGTGTCCTTCTCTCTGTTTCTGTTAACTTTGTACACAGACTCCTCCATCATTCTCTGAACATTTCACAATTCTGTGACTCTTGTAGCAGCACACTATTTCCCCAATGGCTTGTTGTGAGAATGTATCTGCTGATACTGTCTACCACAGTTCCTGTTGTTATGCTCTAAGTTTGAAGAATTCTGGAACCTTGGTAAACTTTACGTCATGCTCCTTCATGAGAACTTTTAATACTACTTTGGACTAAGTATAATAATTGACAAGATAATGGAATTTGTAGTGAAGGTAGGTATCAGGTCAATTCTTCTGGCCTTCTCTATGGTTCAAAGTTCTATAAGGCGTGCCAGATCTGGCATCATGAGCATTGTTTCCTCCAACATGTTGATGCATTATGAACTGGGTTTTATTGCTCTTTGCACATCCCTGCCAAGTTTTTAATTTTCCCTTGATGTGGATTCCTGTATTAGTTTCCACTCACTACCATAAAAATGATATTCTGCTGAGCGGTGGTGGTGCACGCCTTTAATCCCAGCACTTGGGAGGCAGAGGCAGGTGGATCTCTGTGAGTTCGAGGCCAGCCTGGGCTACAGAGTGAGTTCCAGGAAAGGCGCCAAAGCTACATAGAGAAACCTTGTTTCGAAAAACCAAAAAAAAAAAAAAATGATATTCTTAAAAAGAACACAAGTGTTGTGAAGATCAGAATTCTGAAACAAGCCCAAACAGAATAAATCAGTTATCTAGAGAGATACGTTACTGTTGGTATCAGTAGGGAAGCATCCATTACTTTTTCCCTTCCAGCTTCTAGAGATCTCAAGCATTCCTTAGCACTTGGACCCTTCCTCCACTGTAAGAATTAGCAGTAGGGTGTCTCCCTCATGATACTTTGTTCTGCCTACAACTGCGTTTTCCTTATTTGGTATATGAGCCATTGTGATTCTACAGAGTCAGGATAATTCAGGATATTCTCCTATTCTGCTGTCAACTTGTTAATGTCTGAATTCCATCTTCAAGCTCAATTTATCTGTGACACAACTAACACTGCCTTAACACTCACAAAGGCTTAGGCACAAGAAAGTGCATGTTCTTGGGTATATGTTATGCCCACCATAGGATCCATTTTCCTGTGTTGAATATTCATTTATAATGATGAGACTCTGACTAAAATTTGTTCTGAAAATTGAAGCATGAGGAGCTTTAGGGGAATGACATTATAGTCCAATTATGATCTCTGACCTGAAATTATGATCTTCAGAGGGTCACTGTGTGATGAGAGTTCATTAGGGTACTGATGATTGTAATTATAGCATCTGTAGATTCCTCCATATTCTGGTGTCACAGGACCCAAGAGAAGGCTTCTCTGGAATATTTTGTCATGGAACTGAGGAACAGGAGGTCCAAGTTCTTTGTACAGCTTGAATATGTAAGACTCCTTATGATAGCCACATCTAAGATCCACATGCTGTCCCAGTGGAACAACATGGTTTGGCCAAGCAGACAGTGAAGGCTTGTCATGAATTCCTGCAGAAAGATACACAGAAAAAAATTAATGATCCCCTTTCATTCCTGAGTGCTGAGTGTCAATTTTCACTTCTTCAGGGTCATTTATACAACCATTTTCTCTGAATTGAAGCATCCCTGTTTCAATGTGAGAGGTTGAAATGATCAGGGGATACAAGGGGTAAACAAACATCATATGTACTGGAAAGCTGAAGCTTGCAAGATTCATCAGCCTTTCCCAGTTCTGTAGAAACAGTAAGCTATAGGACCTGCTGAATTCTAAGTGGAGATATTTAAAACCTGTTCAGCTTCCTGCAAGTTGTACACAGTGCTCCCCGGTTTTGTCTTTCATGATAATCACCTACATTGAGGTGTACTTTCAGTAATGCTTTTGAGTCAACCTTTGCTTCTGCAAATAAGCCCTCAACCATACTGCTATCAGTAATCTCATTTAACTGATAAATTCACCTATATCAACTTGATGCAATCAGCTTGGCCTGTCATGGGCTTCATTTATGGGGTGAGCAGATTTTCATGTGTTGTTTATTCCCAAGGATAGTCTCAAACACAATGGGCTCATTTTCATGTAATGAGTGTCCCCCAACTACCACATATATATGGTTTATCTTTCTATGCTAAGATATGTTAACTGAGAATTTAGAGTAAGTGTTAAATAACAAAGTAGATTTGGTCATGAAAAATTGTAATTTAAAAATAAATTACATCAGATGCTAGAGTAAAAGATTCATTTGTAAGATAACGATGGGAATTGTGGTCACTAAGACAGCAGAAAAGGAATGCTCTTGATTCATCCTCACTGACTCTAGAAATCTTACAATACTAAGATTAGAATCACATTGTGATTATTCCAGACCTCAGGGGTGAGGATGAGCTGTCCCATATGATCACAGAATTGAGAAAATCCACAACAAAATAGAGGAAAACAGTCCTTTGAACTACTCTGTCCCTTCTGTACTCTTGCACAGAGCTTCATTCACAGAGGTCAAACTGGTTCAGGTTTTCACACTAAGAGTGATAAGTTAGAGGCAGACATATAGTTTCTCCACAATTTAAGACCCCTTGCATGCGAAACATTGAGAGTCTCGCATTGCTCTGCCACTTGGGTCACTTGCTTGCTCATTTTCCTACACTGAAAGTGATAAGTTAGTGGCAGACATACAGTTTCTCCACCATTTCAAGGCTCCTTGCATGTGGAACATTGAGAATATACAATTGGTCTGTCACTTGGTTCACATGGTGATGAAGAGGATTTGAACTCACGATTGACAGCCCGTGAATCTTGGTCTATGTTCTGTATTCACATAGTGGATATTCCCAAGGAAAGAGACAATAGCAAAACACTCCAGTGAAGACAATATGAACTCCAGACAGTGAGGGCATCTTACAATACTGTCCTGGCAGAGGGGATTAGGTACCCAGTGAGAAACTGTCCCTGATTGTGGAGTGTGGTCAGTGATCTTATATTTTTGGTTGTGAGCCTAGCCTTTAATGGCTGAGCCATCTCTCCAGCCCAGTGATCTTACTGAACCAGAAGCCCAGGTAACAACAACATCTGATCTTAAAAGAGAGGAAGCAAGCTAGTTAAAAAGAGGAATCGACATCAAGGTTATCCAGTCCAGAATTGCAACCAGTTTGCCCCACTTCATTCTCAGGCTAGACTAGATAGTAAAGGTCAATTTACAACCAAAGAACTTCTGCTTGTGCGGAGGAGGTGGTTCTCTTCACTATGCAGGTGTGTTTTGTAAGAACTTGAGCATGAAAATTAGAGAAGTCAAACCTGACAGAGAACAATGGTGAGACTTTGGTAGTAGACACCGAGGAAAGGAAGACCTAGGAAATGCACAACGAATAATCCACAGTAGTATTTTTAATGAAGTCATAGAATTATAAGAAACCATGAATAAATATTTGGAGCTATGACCCACAGATGAGAGAATAAGTGGCATTTTTTTCTAGGTGGAGGTTATCTCAGTTAAATATTTTATAGTTCCATTTATTTTTCTGAAAAATTTCATGGTTTCATTGTTATTCCACAATATATCTGTGACACATTTTTATTATCCATTCATCAGCTGAAAGACATTCAGGTTGTTTCCTTGTCCTAGCTATTGAAAATAGAGCAGCAAAGAACATGGCATGGAATGCATCCATGGCATAAGAGGTCAAGTTCTTTTGATACATTCCAATGGCCAGGAAGGATGCAAATATAGTACTCACTTATGAAAGTCTCAAGAAATTAAATTTAAACAGCAAAATCTTTTATAAAATAAAAAGACATGATATAACTTAAAAAAATAAATCCTAGAATATTTTATAAAATTTGGAAGTTAATCATTCAACAAGATAAATATTTTGGCAACATCCCTCTTAAGCCAAGAACACAACTATTGAGTTGGAAAAACATGTGGGTCATCTTGATGCCTAAATAGGAAAAGGGTCTTCCTGCCAAGCCTGATTCTGCATTCCATTGCTGTGACTCTCATGATGAAATTTAGAAGGTTGTCCTCTGACTTCCGCATTTGTGGCATAGTATAATAAATAAATAAATATATAAATGCAAAAATTAAAAAGTTAATAGAATGTTTCAATAGTATACTTGATAATAGGAGAATGAATGTTCTTAGATCAGGCATTATATAATCTAATGGGTAAATATAGAAACTGAATTAAAATTCAATGAAGAAGAATGACAGGATTTTTTTTATACCATCCCAATCCCAAATTATGAGTCATAAAAATTCAAGAAAGGGTAAAGGAATATAGAGGTTTTCTTCGGTGTGTGTGTGTGTGGGGTTAGAACTAGGATGAGTTTAGGCAGGGGGTGAATATAATTAATACATTGTGTGAAATTCAATAAAATATTAACAAAAAGACAGAAATAAGAGAGCTAATAAAAATAAAGTGAAAAAATCATAGAGAAGAAAGTTTAGTACATTGTTGAAACTTGGAATAAAATGAACATGGTCAAGTCCAAGAAGGTCAAAGGACACAAAAGAAATCCAACCCAAATAATCACAATCACAGAGCACATTATTATCACAAGAGATCCTGAAACCAGAATGATAAAAGAAGCAAAGAACACATGAGGGACTTTCAACACACCTAATGGTATACATCTGAGCAAAGATTTCTGGGCCCAAGTGACCAGGATGATTTATTCAATGAGGTGAGTAGAAAAAAGAAAAACCTGCTTATAAATGTCAGCAACTCTGTGCTTCCGAAATAGAGATAATGAATTTCTCAGAAAAAGATTAGGAGATAGAGTTCATCGCCACAAGCACAGGAAATTCCGTGGAGTTCTTCAAACTAAATGTAAAGGCTGCTAATGAGATGCATGGAAACATCTTCATGTGGAAAAAGTAAAAGATGCTCACTGAAAGCAAGCCACACTAAGAAGTTGCAATAGTGTGCCAGTGGTGCACAGATTCTATCTGTAGCAGAGATGTGTGAAGATAAAAGTAACAACTTCACTGGTTGTCAAGTGACTCACATACTTAAAAAGTCATGAATTATTACATCAAAATTTCAAAATATGTGGAAATGGTCATTTGAGAGCATAGAAAAGGGGAAGATTATTTTAATTAAAAAATATTGATTATCTGCCAAGTGTAATGGCTCACTGTTTTAATCATAGCAGTTGGGTGACACAAGCAGGCAAATATCTGAGTTCATGGGCAGCCTAGTGTAAAAAGTGATTTCTTGTGTAGTCAGGGTTATAGAGAAACCCTGTCTTGAAAGACCAAAAAAAATTTAATTGATCAAGGCTGTTGCCTAACTCAGCCAGGGACAGTGCCAGAGAGTATCTGGGAGAGAACTGAGAGGCTGGTTTCTTGGATTCTAACTTAGAAGTTCAGAAGACTCACCAAGGAGTCACTCACAGAAGCCACCAGTCAACACCCTGTGATATGTGCTCTCCTGTTAGAATGAAACCTATCTGTTGGGATGGGTAGTATCTCAAAGTTTTAAGGATGGACTCACCTGCTTCTGTCAATGTCCTCAGGATTAGGAAGATGCCTGCAAAGAAAAAGCCATGTTGGATGATCCATGTACTTCCAATAGCGTAGCCATATGACCCTCCCATTTCCTGTTGGGCCTCTGTACAGTAGAACCAGAGTTCACTTAGTTAAGATGAACTCATGAACCGATATCCACCATGGAAGTCAGTGTTTCTGCTGAGGATGGATCCAGCTTCCCAGGATGACATTTCCACTCTGGTATTCAACACGCTTCATTCCCCAGGGGACTCACCAGTACACACAAGGTTTTGGAGGACAGACAGCATGGTGTTGCTTCAGCTGACAAGAGGTAGAGCCAGAATAAAACTTACAGGATGTTGTGAGAGGCTCAAAGCATCTACCTGACCACAGCACGGAAAGCTGACCAACAGAGCACATCCGCTGTCACTCCCACGTTAATTGATTTTTTTCCACACAGAGTTTCTCTGTAGCCCTGTTTATTCTGGAACTTACTTTGTAGACCAGTCTGGCTTTAAATTCAAAGTGTGCCTTAGAGTGCATCCCATGTGCCTGGATTAAAGGTGCGTGTTGCCATAGGAGGCTTTACAAATGCTTCCCCTTTTACCATGGCCTTGGAGGTCCACAGATTCTTGGAACTCTTCAGAGTTCAGCTCTTCAGCCACAGCATTTACCATGACTACAACTGAGTTGTGTTCTGGATCCAACACTTTTTATTTCAAATAATCATATTTGATTATTATACTAAAGGTTTGCATATTGTAACTTTTTACAACTGAGGCTCAATGTCTCCTCTGGTTTTCTGTGCAACACGTCCAATGAATATTATTTATCTTATAACAGTAATCCTAATGTGTCAATCAAAATGACCATACTTGTAGTAATCCAGTGTCAGGTTATAATTATTCAATTTTTTACTTGATTTTGTAGATTTTTAGAATAATAAAATTCCACTCATTTTTAAAAATCAAAGAAATAAACCAAATATATTTTTGTTTTAACTGAAATTTTTTAAGATTCACATTCTTTAAAAAAATTTTCATTTTAAAGTATATGTGAATACACACATGTCTGTGTGAGTATGTGCATGTGAGTGCTGGTGCCCTGGAAGGCCTAAAGTGGGCATTGACTGGATCCCCTGGAGCTGGAGTCTCACAGTTGTGAGCCTCTGGTGTAGCCTTGGGGACTAACACTGGTTAATCTGCAAGTGCAGAACACATGCTTCACCTCTGAATGATCTCTGCAGCCTTGTGCACTTAGCATTCTTTACCAAAATGCCCAGATACATATTTATTGTGCTGTGTTTTTCCATTTCATTTTTTAATGATTGACACAGAAATTTCTGAGAATGTTTAATATGTACAATTCTACAAGTTGTTTTTGCATTTTTACAGATTATTAATTTACAGTGCTAGTTCCGGAGTCTACATCACTAATTCTTTAATTCAGTAGGACATATTAAATACACAATAGTGAACTGAGATAAGAAACATCAATATTCTAATGATGTATTTCTACAAGAATCTGTCAGAGGATAAGAACCTGAAAGACACTGCAAGAAAATGGGATTTTGAAACAGGACTAACTGTTGGCTACACAAACTCTGGGAATGTATTATGCATATGTAGTATTTATTATCTCCTATATTTTATTGCATTGTAATGTTTTTTATATTACTCTACATATCTAAACTTAAAGTTTGTGTTTGTGTATTTTTTCAAATAAATTATAATTCTATCATTTCTCTTGCTTTTATTCCTCTCAATCTCTCCTGTGTTTTGTTTACATGTTTTTATTAATAAATTTTCTATTCATGATACCGCAGATCCCACTCCCCTCTCTCCTCCTACCACCCAGGCTTCCCCTCTAACTGACCAAACATTCCCAGCTCCTCCAAGGCAAGGCATCCCATGGGTATCAGCAGAGCCTGACACACTCAGCTGAGGTAGGTCCATGCCCCTCCCCCTGCACCAAGGCTGTGTAAGGTGTCCCACCACAGGCAGTGGGTTCTAAAAGGCAGCTCATGCACCAGGGATGGATCCTAATCCCACTGTCAGGGGGATCCTTAAGCAGATCAAACTACACAACTGTGTTGCTTTTGCAGAGGGCCTAGTCCAGTCCCATGGAGGCTCCCAGATCTTGGTCCACAGTTCATGAGTCCCCACTAGCTTGGTTTGGTTGTCTCTGTAAGTTTCCCCATCATGATCTTGATGCCCCTTGCTCATAGAATCACTCTTCACTCTCTTTGACTGGACTCCTGGAGCTCAGCCTGGTGCTTGGCTGTGGATCTCTGCATCTGCTTCTATCTCTTAATAGATGAAGGCTCTATGATGACAGAGTATTCACCAATCTGATTACCAGGGTAGGCTAGTTGGGGCATCTTCTCTACTATTGTTAGTAGTCCAAGGTGGAGTCATCCTTGTGGATTCTGGGGAACTTCCCTAGTTCCCGGTTTCTCCCTATCCCCATGATGTCTCCCTCTATCATGGTTTCTCTTTCATTGCTCTCCTACTCTGTTCTATCTCAAACTTAAAAACTACCTTTATGTATCTACTCTCTCTCTCTCTCTCTCTCTCTCTCTCTTAAATATAAAACACAATCTGACTAATCTGTATGTTATTATCTGTATATAATTGTAATGTTGACCACATTCTGAGGAAATGAGATCTCACAGTAAGTTTCCTTTTCCTCTAGTTCTCCCAATCATTCCACCCTTTCTTACATGATGTTCCTTCAGCCTTAGTTGCAGGAAATCTGTTGTAGATGCATCTGCTGGAGGTGTAATCTGTACAATTACTTGTTATCTATATTTGTATTTATTTCCATTTTTGTAATAGTGTTTTCTTTTGAGGCTAAACAAAGTTTATTTTGATGTTGGAGTTAGATTTATCTATGGATGCAAGGGAAAATATTGTGATATTTGGAATGCAATTAGGAATTAGCTTATTTGGGAAAGTGGCAGTTGTAGATTTCTCCAATGTCAAAGGCTTCACTAGCTCTGGGTAGTTGGGTAGATTTCCAGAACCAGGCCATATTTCCTGTATTTGAGCAGAACTTGAGTCCAGTGAGACAGCTGTGATCTGCCACTAAGATACACTTAGTGTGTCACTCTTGCACACACACTTAAGGTCACTGTGCCATGGTGGTCACGAAGAGACTAAACACAGTTTCCATCCTTTACCTTTAGAAATGCCGAAGCATCAGCAATAGCTTCCTAGTAATGCTTCTTGACCATAAATGGCTCACTGTGTCCACAATGACTAGTTTTAAAAATATTTACTTTGATATTTGGGAGATGACTCAAGATTGAAACACTGTCCATCTATCATCTCTCTCTACCTACCTATGTAGCTATTATTTGTCAGTCGATCATGTTTACCTGTCATCTTCAATCAACAACAAATCTGCCATTCAATCATTTATATATTTGTTATTTATCAAACTATCTTTCAATTATCTATTTCCCAATTATCTTTCTTCAATAGGTCATCTACTTTTGTCTGTCTATCCTTTCTTTTATCTAGCTCTAGCTCTCATATTGGTCTGTATATCCATAAGCATTTATATCCAAAATAAGCACCGTCTTGAGAACCATCCTTATTTTTTTTGCTCTCAGTATCCCCTCTCCAGAATCCCATCGTCACCATGAAACCCAGATGATATATAATGGGTTGATCGAGAAAACCAAGCTTCGCAGCTCAATACCCAGGTAGAGCCACCTCAGCGGAACACTAAGGAGAGTACACTATCCTTGGATGCTACTACAATTAGCTAGTCTTAGTGTTAATAGAAGGTCTAGCTTTTGTGGGAGTCCTGTCTTACTTGCTAACTTTCATTTCAGGACTCACTGAGAGGCAGGAGTGGGGTGTCCTGTGTGGCCATGATGTTAATATGGCCTCAGCCCACTTAGATTCCTGTCTGTGTGCATTCAAAACAACAGATGTTTGTGATAGAGTAGAATGCACAGGATGGTGAGTTCTGATATCCTGACCACATATTTCTATATCTGTTAATCCAAAGGCAAAAGAACAGTTCCTTCTTGAAATATTTAGTTCTCAATTGATCTTGGCTGGACTCTTAGGTGAGACAGAAGAGTCCTTCTGCATATATTTCTGACATGTAGGAAGGTTTTCCTCAAAGCATGTCTTGCAGTGCTCATATTTCTGATTCTACTTTTACCTTACATTTCTTTTATTTTTTTCTGGCAAGATTTATTACGCAGTTCAGTTTACATCCAGTTTATTAAGCCCAGATTGGCCTTAAACTCATGTTTCTTCTCTTTCAGCCTGCCAAATGCTGGGAATACAGGTGCACATCACCACACTTGTATTTAACCACTTTTACTTTTAATTTTTATTGAGATAAGGTTTATTTGACTCACAGTTCCATCACTGTGAGTGAGTCACAGAGATATTCCCTAGAGACAGACAACTGGTCACATTGCATTCACAGTGAAAAAAACAGAGATCAATGAATGCATGCTTATGCTCAGCTTATTTTCTTCTCTCTTAAGCAGTTCAGGATATCCTCCTTAGGGTATTGTGTCGTTCCCTAAATAGTGGGCAGGTCTTCTCACACCAATTAAACTAAACAGGTAAAATTTCCCCAGATATGCTCATAGGCCAACTGTTTCTGATTTAGAGCAATTCTCTATTAGACTCTATTTTGAAGTGATTCTAGATTATGACAATTTGACATTCAAAATTAAAAATAACAATATCAGAAAAAGCAAGATGATACTACCATTTAAAATTGCCTAAAATATTTAGACCCAAGTCTTACCACTTTATCTAACTATATCAACCAATCTTGAGAACACATGTGAAGAGGGACTGTTAGTCATCAGCACATCATGGACACAGTTGCATATTCATGTTTATTGATCCACTAGGTCGTCACAGCTGCTGGGAGTTCCTTTGTGTCACAGCCATGTCATCAGAGACCAGCCTCTCCCAGCACTCTTTCCCACCCTCTGGATCTCATATTCTTTTCACTGGGTCCTCATTTGTGTTGTTCCCTGAGTCCTGGAAGGTATTGATTTAGATGTTTCAAGATTGCTGTTCTTTGGAGGAGTTAGGGAGATGAGTTAGCATTGGATATGACCAAAACACATTGTATACACACATGAAATTCCTTTCAAATTAAAAATTCTTATACTAAGAAACTATCTTCTTTCATTCCCATGACTTTTTTTTTCTAGTTTTCTATCTCTCTTACACACACACACACACACACACACACACACACACACACACTTGCTCTCTCTGTCACAGACATATACAAATTGACAAAGATATACACAAATGTCATAATGAAACACAATACATTGTATGTTAATTTAAAAAGTTAATAAAATGGAAAAATACCAACTTACTTTCAAATAAAGTTTACACATAAATATGCAGTTTTATCTTTCTGAATCTGGCTATTTTGCTAAACATAATGATTTCTTGTTGTATCCATTTTCTTACGTCTGAAATTTTTTTACTGCATAAAACTTTTAAGTCATACGGTCTTTGAAAATACCTTTTTGCTGCTTTCTTGGAAGGCAACTTGAAATAAAGAGACTTCAAAAAAATTCCATCTTCAAGGTTCTCAGAGTCCCTGAAACTTTAATGCTTGGGAAGTTGAAGCAGGAAGAACACAAGTTGGAGGATACTTAGTGAATCCCTCTATCAAATTATTAATTAACAGACAGACAGACAGACACAGACACAGACACACAGAAACACACACACACACACACACAGATGCATCTCACAGTCCCAGCATGAAAATGCAAAAAAGGGCTTACGACATAGTGTTCTAGTCAGGTTTTTCAATTTGAAACAAGCTATAGTCATTAGAGAAGTGGAACTCTCAATTGAGAAGACTCATCCACATGATTAACCATAGGCAAGGCTGTTGGCCATTGTCTTAATTGATGGTTGATGTAGGAAGGCCTAGAGCACTGTGGCTAGTGCCACTCCTCTGCAGGTCATCCTAAATTGTATAAGGAGGTAGGCTGAGCAAGGCATGGGGAACAATCCAGTATGTGCTGAATCTTCATTGAATCTACTTCTGTTCCTGTCTCCAGATTCCTGCTTTGACTCCCTCAACGAATTGGGACCTGGGCTATGGGAAGGTATGTAATCCAAAGAAGCCCTTTACACCAATTAGCTTTTGGTCATGGGGTTTTATCACAGTAAACTGAATCCATATCTTACATTGGTAGTGTGTACATAAGTTGTGTGACTCTTTTTGGGAAGATATTAGCAAACACCTGTTGATCCCAAATAGGGCACCAATGACAGGTCAAATAAATGACTCACCCAGGTCTATTTTAAGAACTCTTGATTTTATTAGCATTACATACAGGATCATGGTGTTATGGGTCTGGTGTTGTTCAGATAATCAGCAGTCTGACCACTAATAATATTTTTCACAAAGTATTATGTTTTTAGAATAAAAAAGATATTGCTACTTATTTTATGATCTAGTTAAATCAATAAGTTTTTGACACTTTTTGTGTTTGTGTTGTGTATTTTTTTATTAAGAATTTTTTTATTCATTTTACACTCCAATCAAAGATCCCCCTGTTCCCTCTTCCTGCCCTTATCCCAGCCTACCCATCCCAACCTACCCCCCACCCCACACATGAGAAGGCAAGGCCTCCCATGAGAGGCACATCCAGTAGAGCCAAGTCCAAGCACTTCCCCTGCCTCAAGTCTGAACTAGGTGTCCCATCACAGGTACTGTGCTCCAAAAAGCCTGCTCATGCACCAGAGATGGATTCTGATCCTACTGCCAGGGGCACCCAAGCAGATCGGGCTACACAATTGTCTCCCCATGAAGAGGGCCTAGTCCAACCAATGCAGGCTCCACAGCCACTGATTCAACTTTCATGAGTTCCCACTAGTTTGGTTTGGTCTCTGCATGTTTCCCCATCATGATCCTGATGCACTTGCTCATAGAATCCCTCTATTCTCTCCTCCACTGGACTCCTGGAGCTCCACCTGGTGTTTGGCTGTGGATCTCTGCATCTGCTTCCATCAGTCACTGGAGAAAAGCTCTGTGATGACAGTTAAGGTATTCACTCATCTGATCACTGGAGTAAGCCAGTTCAGTTCAGGCACCATCTCCACTATTTCTAGTAGTCCAAGCTGGGGTAATACTTGAGGTTTCCTGGGAACTTCCCTAGCACTGGGTTTCTCTCTAGTCCCATGATGTCTCCCTCTATAATGGTATCTATTTCATAGCTTTCCCATACCAACACTGTTCCAGCTTGACCAACCCAATCCCTTATGTTCTCACCCCCTATCCACTACTCCCCATTGCCCAAACCTAATCCACTGTTTACTCACAGAAATCTCAACTCTTTCCCCATCCAAGGGTGACCTATGCATCCTCTTTGGGTCTTCTTGTTAGTTAGCTTCTCTGGAGTTGTGGTTTGTCATCTGGTTATTCTTTGCTTTCATTTAATATTCACTTGAGTGAGTACATACCATATCTGTCCTTCTGAGTCTGGGGTACCTCACTTAGGATATTTTCTAGTTCGATCCATTTGCCTGCAAATTTCATGATGTCATTGTTCTTTACTGCTGAGTAGTACTCCATTGTGTATATGTACCACATTTTTTAATCCATTCTTCAGTTTCGGGGCATCTAGGTTGTTTCCAGGTTCTGGCTACTATGAATAATGCTGCTAAAAACATAGCTGAGCATGTGTCCCTGTGGTATGATTGAGTATTCCTTGGATATATGTCCAAGAGTGGTATATCTGAGTCTCGAGGAAGACTTATTTCCAATTTTCTGAGAAACCACCATACTGATTTCCAAAGTGGCTGTACAAGTTTTTACTCCCACCAACAGTGGAGGAGTGTTCCCCTTGCTCCAAACCCTCTCCATCATAAGCTGTCTTCAGTGTTTTTGATCTTAGCCATTCTGACAGGTGTAAGATGGTATCTCAGAGTTGTTTTGATTTGCATCTCCCTGATGACTAAGGATGCTGAGCAATTCATTAATTGTCTTTTGGTTGTTTGAAATTCTTCCTTTGAGAATTCTCTGTTCAGCTCTATAGCCCATTTATTAACTGGATTGTTCAGTATTTTGATGTCTAGTTTCTTGAGTTCTTTATATATTTTGGAGATCAGCCCTCTATCAGATGTGGGGTTGGTTAAGATCTTTTCCCATTCTGTTGGCTGTCGTTTTTTCCTATTTACTGTGTCCTTTGCCCTACAGAAGCTTCTCAGTTTCAGGAGGTCTCATTTATTAATTGTTGCTTTCAGTGTCTATGCTACTGGTGTTATATTTAGGAAGTGAACTCCTATGCCAATGTGTTCAAGACTATTTCCTAGTGTCTCTTCTATCAAGTTCAGTGTAACTGGTTTTATATTAAGGTCTTTGATCAATTGGACTTTAGTTTTGGGCATGGCAGTAGTTATGGATCTATTTGCAATCTTCTACATGTTGACATCTAGTTATGCCAGCACCATTTGTTGAAGATGCTTTCTTTTTTTCCATTGTATAGTTTTGACTTCATTGTCAAAAATCAGGTGGTTACAGGTGTGTGGGTTAAAGTCAGGGTCTTCAATTCAATTCCGTTGTTCCACATGTCAATTTTTATGCCAATACCAACCTGTTTTTTTTATTACTATAGCTCTATAGTAGAGCTTGAGGTCAGGGATCATGATGCCACCAGAAGTGGCTTTGTTGTACAGGATTCTTTTAGTTATTCTGGGTTTTCTGTTTTTCCAAATGAAGTTGAATATTGTTCTTTCCAGGTCTGTGAAGAATTGTGTTGGGATTTTAGGGGATTGCATTGAATCTGTAGATTGCTTTTGGTAAGATTGCCATTTCACTATTTTTATCCTACCTATCCAAGACCATGGGAGATCTTTCCATTTTCTGCTGTCTTCTTTGATTTCTTTCTTCAGAGACTTAAAGTTCTTGTCATACAAGTTTTTCACTTGGTTAGTTAGAGTTACCCCAAGGTATTTTATATTATTTGTGGCTATTGTAAATGGTGATGTTTCTCTAATTTCTTTCTCAGCCCATTTATCATTTGTATATAGGAGGGCTACTGAATTATTTGAGGTAATCATTTATCTTACCAAATTACTAAACGGTTTATCAGCTGTAGGTGTTCACTGGTAGAATTTTTGGTTTCACTTATGTATACTATCATATCATCTGCAAATTGTGAATGTTTCACTGGGTATGAACAGAGTCACTCACCTCTAGTCCCAAATGAGAGCTGGCAAGGCATTTATTGGTTTCTTCCAATTTCTTGTTTGTCTTTCCCTCAATTTCTTTAAGGGAATTTTTCATTTCTTCTTTAAATCCTCTTGCATCATCATGGAGTTCTTTTTAAGGTTGCTTTTTTCTGCTTCTTTTACATTGTGATGTTCAGGTATTTCTGTTGTAGAACCGGTAGGTTCTGGTGATGCCATGTTGCCCTATATGCTGTTGTATGTATTTTTGCATTGGCATCTACCCATCTCTTCCCCCAAGAGGTGCCTGTGTCTAAGTGAGCTGCTATTTGTCCAATCTCTGCTTGTTGTGTCTGTGTCTCAGGGGGCTCCTCTGGGTCCAATCTTACCTCTTGGTCTAATTGAAGTTGGCAGATTCTGTGTCTCAGGGAGCTGCTCTTGGTCCAATTCAAGCTAGCTGATTCTGTGGCTCAGGGAGTTGCTCTTGGTCTTATCAGGGCTCTTGTTCCAGTCAAAGCTGGCAGATTCTGTGTCTCATAAGTCACTGATGTTGCAGGGCCATGAGTATTGGGTTAGGGTGTGGGTCTTGTAGATTGCTGGGTCCAAAGAGTGGTTTTGGTGGAGGAACCTGCCCACAAGTGTTTTCCCTGCTGGAAGGCAACAGGGGCAGGGGTGGGTGGGGATTCCTGGAGACTGGCTGTGTCCCAGGGCTTACATTCTAGAGGCTTGTGTATGTTTTATACATATGAATTGTTCTTTTTGAAATGAAGGTATTTTCTTAGCATACAAAATAATGGTATCATGATAGTTTCATAGTACATACTGTACCATGTTCTTGTCTCCTCCCTCTAATATCTTCTCTGCTCTTTTTTTTTGCACCTCAGTTTTCTGCTGCCTATTTCCAAAACATCTCCTGAGTTCTTCTGATTTTACACCACTGACACATAAGGACAGACTATCTAATTTCAACATGAGAAAACACACATTTCATGTCATACAGACATTCATATTTATATCAAGGTTATGCCTTTGAAAGAAAATAACAGATTTATGTTTACTGTCCTAACTTATTTCATTTAACTTGAGGACCCCCAGTACTATACATTTTCCTGCATATGGCAAAGCTTTATTCTCCTTTATGGCTGCATAAAAATCTATTTGAGATGCATGAACAGCATTTCTTTTTTTTTTTTTTTTGGTTTTTTTCGAGACAGGGTTTCTCTGTGTAGCTTTGCGCCTTTCCTGGAACTCGCTTTGGAGACCAGGCTGACCTTGAACTCATAGAGATCCGCCTGGCTCTGCCTCCCGAGTGCTGGGATTAAAGGCGTGCGCCACCACCGCCCGGCCAGCATTTCTTAACACACTCATGTGCTGATAGGCATCTATCCTGGTTCCCTATCTTGGCTACTGTGAACACTGCAAGAATAAACACAGGTGTATTGGTGGAAGTATTAAGGCAACTCTATGCAGTTAAAAGGGAGGTTTATTTTGTGGGGTAACTGACAAGTAAAGGGATAGGTTACAGGGTCTGGGAAAGGTGTAGTGCAGTCCAGTGGTGTTCTCTGGAGAACTCTGCTTGGTCTACCTCCAGCATCTAGGATCCAGGAACCAAGAGCACCGGCACATCTGGATCTCAGGTCCTAAGGGCTCCTGTCTCAGCCCAGCCTCATAGGTGTGACAGTTACCAGAAGACTCAATGGGGGTAGTACTTCCAGGTCAAAGCTGGAACAGCTACCCACTACATCTCCCCCTTTTGTCTAAATAAGAAAGTTCTAACCTAATACAAAACTATATACAATAGGAATGATCACCAAATATTGTCCAGGAGTAATAAGGAATAATGACCTAGACAAGATGGAACTACAACCAACATGAACAATATCAAACCAGAGATACATACTAAAATCCAGAGAAGTCTGGAGCATGGGTAGATGCCACGTTACAGAGATCATTCTAAAAGGTGCCCTATCCTGAAGAACCTGAATCTAATACTTAATATGTTCTAGCTAAGATAGAAGATTGTAACTAACTGCTAAGTCTTCAATCCCAACTAAAAAAAAAAAGGCAGATCTCAGGGAATCCTGTTGCAGAAGGGGAGGAAGAATTGTGGGAATAAGGGGGTAAAAGACACCACAAGAAAGCCCACAATATGAACTAATCTGGACTCAGAGAGGCTTGCAGAGCCTGAACTGACAACCAGAGAGCTTGCATGGCACTGACCTAGGCCCTCTGCATATATGTTATAGTTTTGATTATTACATGGTGTGGGGACATTTTTTCTCGTCCTATCTCTTTGGTGTTCTGTAAGCTTCTTGTTCCTCATAGGCATGTTGTTCTTAGGTTGGGAAAATTTTCTTCTATGATTTTGTTGAATATATTTTCTACTCCTTTGAGCTGGGATTCTTCTCTTTCTTATATTCCTCTTACTCATAGGTTTGGCCTTTTCATAATGTCCCAGATTTCCTGGATGTTTTGTGTTCAGAATGTTTTACAATTAACATTTTCTTTGACCAGTTCATCTTCCTCCCCCCAAGATATCATCTATGCCTGTGATTCTCTCTAATATCTCGTATATTCTTTTGGTGATGTTTGTATCTGTACTTCCAATTTTCTTACCCAGATTTTCTATTTCCAGAAGTCCCTCCTTTGTGTTTTCTTTATTGCTTCTATTTCCATTTTCATGTCTTGAAGAGTTTCCTTTACCTGTCTATTTTTCTATTAGCTTTTTTGGCATTATTTATGAGATTTATTTATTTCTTCCTATGTTTTATTTGTCCTTTCTTCAATTTCCTTAAAGTATTTTTTCAAATTTCCTCCTTAGGGACCTCTATCATCTTCAGAAAGTTCATTTTAAGTTCATTTCCTTTGCTTCCTGTGGGTTGGAATGGTCTTGCTGTAGTAGGATAGCTGGGCTCCGGTGGTGCCATGTTGCCCTTTCTGTTGTTGATCGTGTTCTTACACTGGTATTTATGCATCTGGTATTTGGATGCTTATAGGTCATGTGTTGATCCCTGAGTTTGCCACAACTCTGGCTGTTTTATCAGAAGCCAGGCTGCTTCTAATAATCCAAGGTAAGACACCACCCACTGCCCACTAATACACCTTAAATCCTGCCCAACTGCTTCAAAATTCACCCTCTGCCCCAGGTTCTATTTTCTAACCTATAATTTTGACAGAAGATTTCTGCTTTACTGGAGGCATGTATAGTTCTAGGGACCCAAAGTAAGACATTGCCTACTGATACTAACATCCCTTAAAGTCCATTTAACAGCCCCCAAGAGCATCTCCTCTCCTGGGCTTCGTATTCTACTGCACAGCTTCAGAAGAAGCCTTCTGCTTACCTAAGGCAAGGCTGGATCTAGGGACCCAGGGTAAGACACTACTCACTGCCAGCTTAGATTCCCTAAAGCTGACCCAACAGCTCCCAACTGCACACTCTCCCCTGAGCTCCAAGTTCCAGATAATTTCTACTATACTGAAGGCCACACTGTACTAGGAATCCCAGAGACCAAGCAGCACCCAGACACCACAGTCAGGTGATTTTTAAAGGCCAAGTACCTAAAGTAAACATTCTGTCTATGTGCAAACAGAATGTCATCTGATACAAAGAAAGCTTTATTTGCAGAAACAGAAAAAGAATTGATAAATTTATATAATACCAGGCCATGACAAATCACTAAGCAGACTTTAACATTTGCAATTCAATTTTGATATCAAGTTATCTTAGTCACAGCAATTTTAAACTTTAACACATATAGTTAGCCGTCCATGTGACATTAGCCATCCCAGTGTATGAGGAGATAATTACAGGCGCATTGGTAACACAAAATTTGGTGCACCTCCATAAGCCAGTGTCAGCATGGGTGATGATAAAGGAAACCTGCATCCCTGGGGCTCCCTGCATATTGTGCGGCTTGGTAAACTGGAGGGTCTCCTCTGCTTTTGTTATTACTCATATGAGATTAGGGAGGACCCTTGTGAATTTTGTATGTTTCAGGATCTTCCTGAGCCTTTTGAAGTTTAGTTTAGTTCTGGTGACTTAATTATTTCTCTTCCAAAAGGCAATGTTCCAATTCAGAGGAACTAACTTTTCAACAGGAGGGTAATTGAAAAATAAGAGAATCCTGTGCTTACTTCAAGCACACCTTAGAAAATGTTTCAGTAATGGGTATGTGTACATTGAAATATTAAAGAAATATGAGGATGGTTCTGGTGAGAGAAGACTTTGACATATAGCATTTGAGGTGCACAGAAGAGAAAACCCAATGTTAAGAGTAGGCTTTGTGAATGATATCAGCAGGAGTGTTAGAAAGACAAGTTTGGGTAATTGAGTATGAATATCATATATATATATGTATATGATATGTATATATCTATGTATATATATATATGTATATATATATATATATATGAAATTGTTTTGAAACCCGTTATGTTGTATAACATGATTGCATATTAGTAACATTCACTAATAAAGAGTGAGCCTCTTGTTGATCTGCAATCGTGAGATACTCCATGTGGTTACAGCTTCATGTACATCAGGAACTTACAGCTAGTCAGGTTGTAGAGGTCTGCCAGAATGAAATGAAATAGAGACCCATGAACTAAGGAAAAGATTTTGATTTCTGTTGAGTGGGTAGTGAGGACCATAACCTTTGTAAGTAAAGGAAAGCCACTTTCAGATCCATTTTACAATAATGAAGAATGGTCCCAAAGTTAGAGACCTCCAGCAGTTGTTTCACTGCATCTATTGGTCTTCACTGGAGAAAGGACTGTGGTCTCCACAGAAGAGTTCCTCAGATCTTTGTTTGAAAACTCATGGGATGAAGATCTTTCATCTCAGCTTAACATTTCCTGACTTCCATATACACACTGGGATCTGTGGAAAATTCCTTGGGAATCTGGGAATTGGGAGTGGTCAATTTTTGTTTGAAGATCATCTGATCAAATTTCAAGTATGTCACCTCCTGCACTCCTTGTCTTTCAGGGTCCTAGGAAGAGGTAAATATTAAGTGATGTTGTGTGCACACATTCTTGCAGAGAATGAAGGACTATTAGACTGTGTGGAAGAGGGCAGACTCAGGACATTACCTGACTGTTCAGTGTTGTTCTCATGTCAGAGTCTTGGTCCATGATGGCTGCATTTTAGGGGACAGAAGTAATCAAACACACACAATAAAGTACTTCTGCACTCTCATTTCAAATCAAAATTACTAGTGAGAGATATAGGAGATATGGTAAAACCCAAGGTTGCTCACCCACTGCAAATTAGAACCCGATTTTCTGCTGCTTTATGTTCACAGCCCCATTCTACAATGCTGCACCCTAGGAATTCTTTCTTCAGCACATACGTTCTGCCCTCCTCCCCCCCCCCCCCCCCCCCCCCCCCCCCCCCCCCCCCCCCC